>PVKV010015146.1:0-54935 GCA_004027835.1 Alouatta palliata
CATGGACACAGGGAGGGGAGCATCTCACACTGGGGTCTGTCGGGGGGAAAAAGGGGAGGGACAGCAGGGGGTGGGGATTTGGGGAGGGATAGCATGGGGAGAAATAACAGATACAGGTGATGGGGAGGAAGGCAGCAAATCACACTGCCATGTGTGTACCTATGTAACAATCTTGCATGTTCTTCACATGTACCCCCAATCCTAAAATGCAATAAAAAGTATATATAAAGAAAAAAAGAAAAAAAGAAATAGAAAAAACTACTTCAAATTTCATATGGAACCAAAAAAAAGAGCCCATATAGCCAAGACAATTCTAAGCAAAAAGAACAAAGGGAGGCATCACACTACCTGACTCAAACTATACTACATGGTGACAGTAACCAAAACAGCCTGGTACTGGACCTAAACAGATATATAGACCAATGGAACAGAGCAGAGCCCTCAGAAATAACATCACACATCTACAACCAACTGAGACCTTTGACAACCAGACAAAAACAAGCAATAGGGAAAGAATTCCCTATTTAATAAATGGTGTTGGGAAAACTGGCTAGCCATGTGCAGAAAGCTGAAACTGAACCCCTTCTTTATATCTTATACAAAAATTAACTCAATATGGATTAAAGATTTAAACATAAGCCTAAAACCATAAAAACCCTAGAAGAAAACCTAGGCAATACCATTCAGGACATAGACATGGGCAAATGCTTCATGACTAAAACACCAAAAGCAATTGCAACAAAAGCCAAAATTCACAAATGGGATCTAATTAAACCAAAGAGCTTCTGCACAGCAAAAGAAACTATCATCAGAGTGAACAGGCAACCTACAGAATGGGAGAAAATTTTTGCAATCTATCCTTCTGACAAAGGGCTAATATCCAGAATCTCCAAGGAACTTAAACAAATTTGCAAGAGAAAAACAACCCCACCAAAAAGTGGGCAAAGGATATGAACAGACAGTTCTCAAAAGAAGACATTTATGTGGCCAACAAACATACGAAAAAAAAAAACTCATCATCACTGGTCATTAGAGAAATGCAAATCAAAAGCACAATGAGATGCCATCTCACACCAGTTAGAATGGTGATCAATAAAAAGTCAGGAAACAACAGATGCTAGAGAGGATGTGAAGAAATAGGAACACTTTTACAGTGTTTGTGGGAGTGTGAATGAGTTCAGCCATTGGGGAAGACAGTGTGGTGATTCCTCAAGGATCTAGAACTAGAAATACCATTTGACCCAGAAATCCCATTACTGGGCATATATCCAAAGGATTATTATTCATCCTATTTTATAGAAACATGCACACATATGTTTATTGCAGCATTATATATAACAGCAAAGACTTGGAACCAACTCAAATGCCCATCAATGTTAGACTGGATAAAGAAAATGTGGCACACATACACCATGGAATACTATGCAGCCATAAAAAAGAAGGAGTTCATGTCCTTTGCAGAGACATGGATGAAGTTGGAACAGAAAACCAAACACCACATGTTCTCACTCATAAGTGAGAGCTGAACAATGAGAACATATGGACACACAGAAGGGAACATCACACACAGGGGCCTGTCAGGGGGTGGGGGTCAAGACAAGCGATAGCATTAGGAGAAATACCTAATGCAGATGATGGGTTGATGGGTGCAGCAAACCACCGTCATCATGTCACATGCATACCCATGTAACAAACCTGCACGTTCTGCACATGTATCCGAGACCTTAAAGTATGATTTAAAAAAAATCCAAACCTACTATTTATAACCTTAAGAAGAGAAGAAAAAAAGCATGCACAAATACAAATCAAAAATAAAAGTAAAATTTTAGTGAGTGAATAAATTTCACTATTGCCTCCAAAATAAATGGTCTGCAGTCTATAATTTGATCTGTCTTTTGTAATCAAACTGAAAACTAACCAAATAGAAACCTATGCGATGAAAACATTTAACATAATCACGCTTCTAAAACTGAAATACGTTGTTAAAATGTTATAGTCTTGCATACAGCTTAAGGTAATTGAGTAAGAATCCTTGAGAATTGGTTAAAATGTTCATTTAAAAAATCTCAGAATATACTCCATATATACCTAGTAAGATGACTACGATTTGATGAGAAATACATCCTCGACATCTTGAAAAGTTCTTTCTGTTTTGGAGATTTTTTTTCTGTACTTTTCTACCCCTCAATTTTACAGTACAGATATAATTGGGTACATTGTATAGTATGCATTACTTTAAAATGTCAGCAGCAGAACAAATTAGCCTACCATTGTCAAGATAACTGCACTATAATTCTACACGGTTCCAAATTCTACCTTGAAATTATCTAAAGAAGCAGATCAATTACGCGACCACTGATTCTTTGTTTTTTTAACTCTCTATTTCCTATCAAACCTCCACAGTTTTGCAGCATTCTTACTCTGATTGTCACCACTTTCCTTTCCACAATTCCTCATTCCCTTTGAAGAATAACACCATACACAGTAACAACAAAAAGATTGAGGGGAGCGGTTCAATAGAAGTTAAATATTATTGCATTATTTAAGGGAATATTCATTCTTAGATATTTCTCTGAAAAATCTGATGAAATCAAAGTAGATTATGAAACCTTGGGCAGCTGCTTGGCAATGTCTCCTCCCACAAAAACGGCTTCTAAATAAATCCACAGGTTTTGCACCGTCATCCAGCGCTCGATGATGTCTGTTGAGTTGGAAAGGTACTGCACCCATTTTTGAATCTGAGCTTTGAATGGCATATTGTACCTAAAATAAGAAATAGGTTCAGGATTTGGTTTTTGTTTTTGTCATGCTGTTATTTTAAAGCTAAAGAGGTTTTTAAAAATCTTAACTTTTAGCCTCTTTCTTTATAACCTTAACTAAGTTTTTTTAAATGATGTCTTTTAAAATGATGCAACCAAGTGATTAGTTCATCCCTACCTATTGTGCATTGCTAAGTCTAGCTTTTTCCCTTTTGATCCAGAGCTTAGAGAAGGGTGGGAGATTTACAATCTAGAGAGTAGCTCAGGCATCAGACTTGATTCCACCAAGCTTCCAGGGTAATATATTTACCCTCAGTGCTGCTACGGCTATGAGAATAATATTCATTCTACTGAGCTTCTATGCCTATTTCATGGGGTCTCTGGTTTTTCATATAATATGGAGCCATTATAGAACCATCAGGGCGGACCAGACAACTAACGCAATCTTCAAATATGATAACATCTGGACTCTCTCCTTAGCTTCCCCTTTTCTGAATCTCTTTCTAACTTTCCACACACTTGTGTCCAATCCACTCATGTCTGATGTACATGTGTGAAAAGTTACTGCCTCTTCCATAGTTAATCTGTCTTTCCTTTTTCCTCTTTGAGACAGAACTGCCTTCCGGTGGCCTCCCAATGTCCTTTTCTCTTTCTGCCCTTCGATGTGGGCTCACAATTACCCAACTACATTACTGAATTTCCCAGTTTCCCTTTGCAGTAATGTGCAGTCACAAGGCTAAGTTCCATACCAACAGTGCTTCATCTTAGCTGAACACTGGAATCATCTCGCCAACATTAAACATGACTGCTGCCTGCCTGGGTCCTACCTACAGTGACTGATTCAATGCGTCTGGGAAGTGGTCCTGGCATTGGGATTTTTTTAAATTCCTCTAGTTGCAAAGATTGAGAACCACTCTTCTACATGAAATGCAAGTAGTGGCATTGGATGTAATCGATAGTATGGGAAATAAGGTCACACCTGGGAAAGACTGAGTGGGCCAGACCAAGCTTGGGTCCCTGATGATGTGGTGAAGTCTCCATTCCAACCTGAACCATCTACCTTAGGACTTCTTTACATGTGAGCAATATAAACATCAGTGTTATATTAGCCATTTTGTATGTGGTGTTTCTGTTACTTACAGACAAACTTAATCTTAAATGATTGTACAGCCTATCTTTATGTTTCTTCTTCTTTTTCTTATCCCTTCATAGATCTCTCTAGCCCTACATAATATGGACTTGAAGTTGTATTATTTCATAAGAGTTTAATTTCCATATTCTTAATTGCTAGCCAAATTATTTTAATATTCCACACATCTTTCTATTTGTATGCTCTTCACTAGAATATAGGTCCATAGAAACAGAGATCTTTCCCTTATTTGTTATTCTATCCACAGCACTTAGATGAGTACATCGCGCACACAGTAAGGGTTCAGTAAATATATATTGAAAAAACATTCCTCCCATAACTCTATCTGTAGATTAGATGCCATTGATGAGAAAAGTTTCCCCACCCCAACCAGAGAATTTTTACTTAATTTATATGTGGGTCTTTTCTCTCTCTCTAGCGTATATTATTGTCCATCTATCCTTTATTCTGGTTTGGTATGAACAGTAGTCAAGCTCATTAAGACTCACGAAATCCTGAGAAGTCCAAACTCAAGATTACTAATGGTCTAACTTCATATCCCCATATTACTTAATTTCGTGTAAGAAGTAAGTTAAAAGAAGGGAAATTTTCATTGAGATAGCATGAAGTACACAGTATTTCCAACATTAAAAGTATTGAAACACATATATACAGGGAATTCAGTGATATTTTAAAGCTAGAATAGAACAACAAATTTATCTCTCAGTGGTATCTACATTCTGCACAATTACCATGTATTTGAGAAGATTCTGGGGAACAAAAACATTATTTCAGAAAGAGCAAATGGAAGCAATGAAACAAGGAAATGTAAGTTCATGACTGTACAGTGTGCATGTCCAGAATGTGAGGGGTGGCACTACGCATTATATACGCGTAGCAAAAGTTCACATGTGGCCGGGTGCAGTGGCTCACGCCTGTAATCTCCGCACTTTGGGAGGTGGAGGAGGGCGAATCACCTGAGACCAGGAGTTTGAGACCAGCCTGGTCAACATGGTGAAACCCTGTCTCACCTAAAAATACAAAAATTAGCCAAGCACGGTGGCGGTCGCCTGTAATCCCAGCTACTCTGGAGGCTGAGGCAGGAGAATCACTTGAACCCAGAAGGCTGAGGTCGCAGTGGGCGAAGATCACATCATTGCGCTCCAGCCTGGGCAACAGAGAGAAAGACTCTGTCTCAAAAAAAGAAAAAAGTTCACACGTACCCCATAAATTGATACAAATATAAAAAATAAAGTATGTAAACAACTAAGAGTTTCTAGTCCACAGATGGTGGCAAAAAAAAGGTTTTTCGAATAGAATGATTATTCTGGAATTCAGAATAACGTTCCTCCTGGACTCTAGAGCCTGTATAACTGTCAGCTGTGCAGTGAGGCTTGTCAGCAGCAAAGCTGAAATGTTCCCAAGAGCCGAGTGGCTAATTGTCCAGCAGATGGTCTCAGATGCATCCCTCAAACAGAGGATAATGAAATAAAACCAGCGTTACACATGCTGAAACATGTGCCCGAGGTCAAAATGAAAACAAGAATAATTGGAATATAATCTATTGATTATTAA
This sequence comes from Alouatta palliata, assembly GCA_004027835.1. NCBI lineage: Eukaryota > Metazoa > Chordata > Mammalia > Primates > Atelidae > Alouatta > Alouatta palliata. The sequence goes on from PVKV010015146.1 coordinate 5,464, forward strand.
TATATAAGTGGGTGCCTGAGTAAAAATATGTTTTGGATATAAAAATTAATTAATCAATTTAATTAAATCAAGTATTTTCAACATTGAATAGATTATATGAAGGGTATTACTGTAATGCACTTTTTATTAATTTAAAATGTTTGCTATTATGGTTCTCAAATCTAAGGAAAAAGATAGATGGTTTTCCCACCTGTTGCTCAGCAGCGAACCCAGCAACATCAGACTGTCCTCCATGTTGGCGATGATTTCCGAGGTACTGTCTCCTCGCAAAAGGAGCTCTCCACGGGTTTTAAAGCTGCCAAAGGTGAACGTTTTGTTGTCCCATTCATTAATCACTTGCTTCAGCTTTTGCTCAATGTCTCTCTCTTTCACCGCGCTGACACAGATGTCCTATCAAAAGGCAAGCTCTCATGTTACTGCATGGCGGTCACACATCCCACCTTAATAGTCTAGTTGAAAGACCCTATCTTCATTATTTGCTTTTTATACATATATATATATATAAACTTTTATATTTCCAGACCCAAAATGCAACATTATAAATAGAATGTGTATATGCAGCTACTGATACAGTAAGAGAGATGGAGATAAAGATATCATTGAATAACAGAACTTTAATTTTAAAAATTTCCCAGCAAACTTGTCCAGAAAGAAAGATGACAGAAAATACATGCAAATCACTTTTAAATTTTGAAACTTTAATCACTGATTCAAAATTCAGTGTATTTCTGATTTACCTCTAAAGTCAAATGAATGCAGCATGTGAATGAACACAGGTAGCAAAACCTGATTTCTCCCATGGCTCTGGTCACTTTCCCAGTCTCCTCTGCAGCCTCATGCTTCTTTTAGGCCATTAGTCAAGCCCTTCCTTTACTCTAATTTCTTCCCACACTATGTTCCCCCTCTGGGTGAGCCCATTTACACTCATGAATTCAATCACTTTCACATCTCCAGACAAGACCCACATCCATTTGCCTACTGAACTTCCCTGCTGTGATGTTTCAAGGAAACCCCAAACACAATCTGTGAAATATCAGACTCATGTCTCTGATCAAGCTCATGATCTTTGCATCTTGTCACCCAATCTGATCCCCTTCAGCACATCATCCATTGAGGTCTCACAGCAAGAAATCTAGAATTCATCTTTAACCCTCCTCTTCTTTCTCCCACCATGTTCCCTTCATCACCAAATTCTCCTCAAATATCCCTTGATCTTTTCTCTCCCCTCCAGCTTTACTACTTCCCTTCCCATCTAACAAGTCATCATTTCTTGCCTGAGCTACCCTTAGAAACTCTCAGTTGGTTTTTCCATCATTCCTCCCTTGTCCTCCTTCAATTCTTTCTCCAAAGATCTCTATCAGAGTTATGCTTATAAACAGTCAACCTAACCATGTCAGCCCCTGCTGAAAACACATCTCCCACCTGGTGTCCACTGCTTAATAACATCCTATAAGCCCACCCCGCCTCCCTGGCCTCAGCTATTTCTCTCTGCCCGGCCTCCACACCCCAGCCACACAGGCCTTCTTCTGGTTCCTCAAACACACTTCAGATGTTCCATGCATAATGCACCATCGGCCTGGAATGGCCTTCTCTGCACTTCCCAAGCCCCTCACCCTAACCACACAACCACACTCCCTTCCCCCAGCCAGTCCTGTGCATGTGTCCCAGCCCTCCCTAGCTTTATCACCCCCAGGTTAGCCAAACTCATCTATCATAGGCTTTCACAGAACATCATACATTTTATTCAATAGCATTTGCCATAGCTTATAACTATGCCTTTATTTGTATAATTATTTAATGATATCTGAATGCAGGACTGCATTGTTAATTCTGATGTAGAACCTGTCCCATCTTAAGCGCAATAAACATTTGTTGAAGGAACTAACGGCTGAATGCCAGCAGAAGAGCTTCAACTGTTTGAGTATAGTTTACTGATCCAATACTCTATAATATAGAAATGTTATCAAATAAATCTCATGACACCTTTCAATCTTCCACCACATCATGCTCTCTGTCAACTGTACCTCTATTTCCTCTTTGTATTTCAGCAGAGGTGCCTCCATGATATTTCTTAACTTAAAGCTTTCATTTCCCACATCCAGGCTGTGCCCGGTGAGGGTAGTTATCCTTTCCCAGTGCCGCTCCATCATGGCTTTACTGGCCATGTATTCCAGCAGTGGGCAACACTCGCTGAAATCATCAATGATCTTCTTCAGGTCTAAAAAAGCCTGCCAGTCCTTCAAGGCCCGGGGCAGCTTCCGACACCTGTGAAGGGAAACCAACATGAAAAGCCATTGAAACATGATTACAGACATCTCTGGACCAAGACAGTCTGCTAGCATTTCTATCAAAAACAGTCTCTTTGAATACCTGTCCTATTTTAAAATCCCATGACTTGCAGGCTGTCTGTTAATATAATATACAGTTGACTTATATATTACAGAAAATTGTCCTCTCCATTAGAAAAGATTTTTTCCAATCCTTCACAACTATTACCTAGTTAGAGGCATTATTCTGGAGTACAGAGGTGCTGTTCAAGTTAATTGAATTCTACAAACATGTACTGAGAACTTACTAAGCACAAAGCACAGCATAGTGTATCAGGCTGTCAAGTGAAATATACAACAAATAGCTCTCCACTTTCTTTGGATTCAACAGCTACAACAATATAGAAAAATTATGGACTCCTGCTCGTTCCAGATGATAACCAAACATAAACTTCAAATGTTTCATAAGTATAATATAAATAAAAATCGGCTCCCACCAAGCTGCAGAAAAGCCCCTAACATGATTCATCCATGTATAAAGAATGTGCTCGTCTCACTGTCTACACACAGGAGTAATTAACAAACAGCAACTGACAAGAGTGATATCAATGCACAGCAGCAACGCAGCAGGACATGCTTTTGAAATAGCTGGGGTGAAAACAGGACTTGGCTGCCTATCAAAAAAGAAAGCATTTGAAGTTTAATCGCTGGACATGCTAAACATTTCATTTCTTACCTGTTCTGGAATTCTAAGAGTTCACTGTTGATTTTTTCAATATTCAGCTCTGACCAAAGAATATCATAATAACTATTTACAGTTTCTATGACACTGTTGTACAGAGTATATATTTTCTGTAGAAGATTTAGTTGCTTCTTTATTTCAAGGAGCTGAGGATACCGTGTAACTGGCAGGCCTAAAAGCTCCTCTCCTCCAGTATATGTGATGTATTTCCGATAGATATTATCAAATTGATTCTAATAAAAACACAAGTGAAAACTCATCAAAATGATTTATACATGAACAAACATGCAAATGAAAATATAAGACTGGCAAACAAGCAAGCCAGTAATGTATGATCTCTGGGCACATGTAAATAGGAATACTAAGTAGGCATAATTAAATCATAGAAACCACTTCTAATTGTAATCCTACAAAATCTTATTTTTAATGCAAGTAAATACATTATTCCACAATAGGGCTGTATATCATAAAAAGAAGAAAATATACATGTGTTTAAAACACAACAAGATTTTATTGTTTAGAAAGTCATAGAAACTAAAAAGATTACCTGAAACATGATAAGCCTGTCACTGGCTTCCTGGGGCTTCAAGCCACTAGCCATTGGACCATTCTGAACAAAAAGTTAAAAAAAATATATAGAACAAAGTGTTTGCATGTAAATTTCATGAACTCAGAATATTTAAATATTAAAGTTAAGTCTCATTCATGATAAGAAACTTAGTTTTTATTTATTAGAAAAAAAGGTCCTCACAAAGATTCATTTGGAAATATTTTTCCAGTCTAAAAAAGCCAAATTAATGCCAGAACTTCCTTTTGTCAAGAAACTTTTAAGGATAAAAATACGTATTACTATTTCTTAGGTAACACAGGCAAAGAGGAGTCAAAGGCTATTCTATAAGAAGCACATATAAAGTCTGCTTTTGAACTAAATGCTAATATCATATAACTCATAGATTTTTATCATTCTAATACCCACTTGTAAAGTGGCCTATAATCTTAACATTCCAGTCAGATTTTCCTACATTAGAAAACCATGAATATGTGGATTTCTGTGCTTCTTCATCCATGGAGTTGGTACATGGACCCAATATTCTAACATTATTAATTTTGTGGTTTGTTATGCTACTAGTTAATAGGTACAAATTTTACCCTAAACTCTATATATTTCCCTTCTTCTGCACATTATATTTGCCTGGAGAAGGGTCTCATTACACAGCATATTCACATTAGAAGATTCAGTACCTAAACATATATGGGTAATTAAAATATGGACTCCATTGAGGCAGGGCTCCATCTGTCTTACCCACTGCTGTGTAGTCAGAACCAAGGACAGCACCGGCACTTCCTGTGCTCTATATTTGTGGAACCAAGGAATGCCGTGGAAAGGAGGACATTATAACTATATGTGAATGGTACTTTTCTACACAAATTTAGAATGCTACCAAACAACTTTAGTAACAGACCAAATTATACAGTGTCAACACTTTTAAGTTAGCACTTTTAAATTTATCATTTTCTGTTGAAATCATCCTGTATGAACCCTGATTTGGTTAGGCTTTGTGTCCCCACCCAAATCTCACCTTGAATTGTAATCCCCATAATCCCCACGTCTCAAGGGAGAAACTAGGTGGAGTTAACTGAATCATTAGAGCAGTTTCCCCCATGCTGGTCTCTTGATAGTGAGTGAGTTCTCATGAGATCTGATGGTTTTATAAGGAGCTCTTCCCTCTTTGCTCGGCACTCCTCCTTCCTGCCGCCTTGTAAAGAAGGTGCCTTGCTTCCTCTTCACCTTCTGCCATGATTGCAAGTTTCCCGAGGCCTCCCCAGCCATGCTAAACTGTGAGTCAATTAAACCTCTTTCCTTTATAAATTACCCAGTCTCGAGCAGTTCTTTATAGCAGTGTAAAAACAGACTCATACAAACTCTAAGGGGAAAGGATTGTGAAAAGAAAATGTTTTTCTCTCATGAAAATAAAACTCCCATTCCTTGGGAATTCCTGGGATGTTTCATAGAATTTTACCCATAATTTTTAGACAACTACATTTTGCAAGCTCTATTCACTAATCCCCGAAAATGCATACAGAGAAAGCCAGAGACATACCAAATCATAGTCCAGATAAAACTGGTGACAGTCTTGGAGGAATACCTCCACAGCACTAATAAGCTCTTTCTTAAAACTGGGCTGTAGTGAGACTAATTCATTCTGGACTTCACCAGCACGTGCCAGCAGCTTCTCCCAAGAATAGTGCAGTGTATCAACTTTGTCCATCTCTTCCTTTGCTATCAGAAGTCCATATCTGTTAAGCAGGGCGTAAGATTCCTACAAAAAGAGAAAAAACTTAGTTTTGGCCAATCAGATGCACAAATCTACACACAGTCATGTATTAAATGATAATAATGGAAAATAACAGCATAATAGTGAAACTACCTAATAGTTCTAGTTATTCTACTTTAAACTTCAAGAGGTTAACTGGGCAACTGAGCCATTCAGGTTCAGTTTCCTCATCTATAAAATGAGAAAATCTTTTGGCTGCTTCACAGGATCTTTGAGAGTATTGAAAATGTCATTTTAAATGCATTTTGAAAACCATAAACCATTAGACAAATAAAAGATATTTTTACTTAAGCTCCCAAATTGTATTTGATGACAACACAATTATATCAAGTAAATGAAAAACATAAAATAATTTAACTTCTAATATTAGAATAACAAAATAAATCAGGGTTTTTACTCCATCTCATTTCACTTGATTGATAAGAAGTTCCAATAGTAAGACACAAAAGAGTGTTCTTGAATCATAGTCTGGGCCAAGTCATTCCCTTCAGCATGTAAAATCCTGGATGGCTTTCTTCGCTAAAAGACTAAAATGAGGCTAAGGTTAGTTTTGATAACAAAGAATTTTCTCTAATATTCCTCTTCTCTTCTACCACCGTTACTCCTCCCCATAGAGGTGGAATGAGTGCCTGATTGTTGATTTGGGGGGGAAAATTGTTGATTTTAGTAAACACAGCCCAGTGCCTTTCTCTCTCTTCCCTCTCCCTCCATGGAGGCATGCCTGTAGTCTTCATCTCAGTGCCATAAACTGATCAGGGTAATGCAAAGACCTACAGCTTTCCAACACTCCCTCTGATGGATGAGGAAGTATCATAATCCTGGGATTTAGTATTCACTAGCTTATAATGTGTGTGTGTATGTGTGTTTGGGGGTAGGGAAGGGAGGAAAATAACTGGAGTAATACACTCAATTACGTCTTCCAAATAACTTCTGTCAGGCATAAAGGTGATGTTTTGATCTTGTCTACTTGATTCTACTTTTGTTCTTAATGCCCAGGTGGGAGAAAACAGGATTGTCAGTTACCGTACTTCCTCTTCAGACTTGAGGATCTCCTCAGATCCTGAGCAAAGAAAGATTCCTTTGCCTTGATGTTTCAAGCCAAGGAAAGCAAGATGGACCATGTGATCCTCCTGGCCCAACATAGAAGAACTGAAAATGCATAGTGGTCTGTACCATTTTCATGGTAATGTGAAAAATTTTCAAAATTCAAACAGGGATGCAGAAAATGGGAGACTAGAGTCTAATCTGGTCCATCAGAGTATAAGTCCACACATTTCGATTATGGTGTGATGAAAAGATGATGCTTTTACATCTGGAGTTTTTTTTAATGCTACAATTACACAAGTCTCATTTGAAAATAACAAATATAGTGAACCACTTTTGAGAAGACATTTTCATCTTCAGCTTAACACTGGCCCCCGACCCCACAGTGCCTCCATGGCTGAGAAGCGCTTTTCCTTGATGTCTCCACTCTTGGGTCTTTGTCGACAATCATGAGTGACAAATAAGATTTAAAGACATGTACTAACAATTCTGATTATGAAAAGTTATTGATGATATTAATTCACACTCATGTCATTTCTAATGATAATGTAATTGTTACAAGATGAATAAAAATGGAATTCAAAATTGCACACACATATACAGACCTGAAAAGAAGCTGGAAAGAAATATACCAACATCTTGGTATGAACTTGATTCATAAGATTATCGTAATTTTGAATTTTTATTTTATACATTTGTTTTTTGTTTTCTAATTTTTCTATAATGCTATTTTTTAATTAGGGGAAAAAAGAGTGTGTTTTGTTTTTTTTTTTTAAAGGCTATTGCTAAGACTGATTTTGTTGGTGGCTTAACGTGAGATTTCTAAGGAGACTCCTTAGAAAGACATGATGTTTACTCAAGTGAATCGATTCGAGGGTGTCTGCTTGTAAAGAAATCAACCGCCTTTTTTTGCCATTGCTTACATTACACTATGTATGTTAATAATATTATAATTGATAAGTCAATAAAAGCAGACTTCACTACAAAAAAAGATATTTTCATCTGGAAAAGATAGTATGATATGGTATACAAATAAAAGTGAAGTGAAACACTGATCAAAGTCTGTAACTTCTTTGACCCTCAGTTTCCTTGCGTGATGAGTAGCAGCCATAGTAAGGATGAAATGAGTTAACGCATATATGAACACTGTTAGTTCCCCATGCAGGTCCTGATTACCAGCTGCTATTCCCGTCGCCGACTACTGAGAGTGCTGGCTTTAAGGACTGCAGCTGTCCCCTTCTCTGGAATATTTTCCTCAGCTGACTGTGAGCCTTCTCATGGGGAGGTTATGGCCCATTTTCCACTGACTTAGGAGTACAAAGGGTAGTCTCCTTTGCATGAAGGAGGGCCCAACTCAATTGATGGTGAAGGGCGCCCATGAGATCAGGCTGAAGTTAGTCCATAGCTGATTGGCTTCTCATCCTTATCCTTTCCTGATTCCCTCACTCTCCTTCTCTACTGAGCACTCATTAATAAATCACTTGTGCAAAAATCTTAACCTTAGGATCTGCTTTGAAGGAACTTGTCATATGTGAAGGAGAGAACTGGCCCATAGAAGGCACCCTATAGGGGTTTGGTGTCATCGACAATATTGAAATTATTGTCTTAGTTTAGCACCCATTTAGTAACTTCACTCCAGACCCAGTCAATATTTCAGCTAATAGCATCCATCATGTAGAAATATTTCCATAATGAACAAATGATCATTAGTTACCTCGATAGGTCCTACTTGAAAGTCAATGGAGATTTGCTGCTCCCTTATTTCTTTCAGTGCTGCCATTGCAATCCGAATATCATCTAGGTCCTTAACTGGACGATTTAGTTTCTTACTGAATTCTTCAATAAGCGTAAAAATGTTTTCCATCTCACTCCGGTATTTTTTGTTACAGTGGCGTCCAATGACAATCGTCCAGGCCTTTGTCTCAGCAGTCAAGGAAAACTTCAAGTCAGCTGTAAAAACCCAAATGTCTACAGTTCAATTTTAAAAACCTGAACCGGTATGAAAAGTCAAAGTGTCACGGTTCTCCAACAGTAAATACTTTGTAGCTTATAGCCTTCTAACCCATAAAAAACTGAATTGGAAAAAATCGTAAATTTTCCTAGTGGTTTTACGTTCATTCATTTCATAAATTTTGTTTTTACAACAATCCAATAAGCATTTCAAAATGCTTTTTTTAAAAAGCACATATCAGAACCTCTGGGATAAGTCTCAGTTGTTTGTTATTGTTCTTTGTTAAATAAAGGGTAAATTTTAATTTAAAATATAACAGACATCTCCTTTCTCTGACCTAGCCTTTATTTTCAAGGTTTAGCAGCAAAGTGTTCAAAATAATCCAGAATCAATAATTATGCAACAGGAAATTTTTTAAAAATCTACAAACTGGTCTTAAAGCTTAAGGCCTATGCATAAAGCCAATCTTTAAGACAGGTAGAATTCTCTGGAATACTAATCTAGGTAAAAAGACAAAACAATACTGTCTAATTTATATGACTATATGAAAGAAAATAAACCAACCTGTGTACAGAGCAATGGAACCTACACAGATATATTCAGGCTCAGCATTAATTTCCTGCTCTAGGTTCTGGAAATAGAGAATCTGGGACTCAAATTCAGAAAGCAAGGGGCTCTGTGTAATAAATGTCTTAATGGCTTCTTCTTTCTCCTTTTGCCAAATGTGATTGTAGCGTTTGAAGCAATCCATGGATGTAATAACCTCCTGGATGCAAACAAAAACAGATTTATGTTAAGAAGGAAGAATCTGAAATGGCACAATGATATAAGTGAATATTTGCCAACTGCTGGTGGTTTCTATGAATTTATTAAAATGTTTAGTGAACCATGTGATTATCTGGAAATGCCAAAGGACTGGGACTATATACAATAGCGCGGACGGTAGCCCAGGGCTAGTAACAGTTTCACAGTTATCCCTAGCCAAAAGGGAGAGGAGCAAAAGGGAGTGGAGAAAAGGGAGAGGAGCAGTTTCTAGAAACTAGAAGAGACTCCCTGAAGATCCTCTGTACAGGGGCCTCTTGATTGGAGCTGGACCTTAGGTCAAAAACCACAGCTTAAGGTCACATTATTAGCCTCTTGGATTTACAGGGAGGATACTATGGAAAACATACTTGGAGGTTATTCCCTTCTTTCCCCCTGCCCCTCAGATCTCCTCCAAGATTCTTCATTGACTGAATCCAATGGAAGCCTCAATGGGAACCTACTGACATGTTGCCTAACATCAGACAGGTGGAGGGAAGGAAGATTAGCTCTCAGGGGCATGAAGGACAAACATAACATAGCCAGCATCACTCTGCTGAGAGATTGCCTGGAATCACATAAAATGTATAAATTCACATAACAAGAATTGACATTGGAATAATACCGCATCTTACCAACCAGGAATGTAGTGCATGGTTCCATATCTTGTCACCTTTTTTAAAACTTCCTTGTTAAGTTTTAGGGTAATCTTCATAGAGATCCCAGATACTTCTTATTACACATGTTTTTAGGTATTCTCAATGATGTTGTCATTGTAAACAAGATCTTTCCACTATCGTTACAATTGGCTATGAATGGCATATACATTTTTAAAAATGTATTTTTAAATGAACAGTCTAGTTTGCTACCAAGTATGCATTTGTAAAGATGAAATGACTCTCTGGCAATTGGTAAATAGGGGATTGTGTTGATATAATGCAGCAGTAATGTTTTCAAACACTATTTTTCCAGCAAAACAAATGTACTGCTTTGTACCAGCTAAAACAGCAAGCCACAGGGGAGTACAGTCCTGTGCGCCATGCCCCCTCCATCACTTCTGTCATTTGGACTGATTTCGTTACCACTTGTCTTAAGAATGTTCTTTGCATATTGATCTCACTCATAAGTTAGTACTAAAATAAATGTATTCGCATGGACATAGAGAGAAGAATGATAGATAACAGACTCAGAAGAGTCAGATTTCTCATCAACCTCACAAGGGAGGGTGATGAGAAATTGGCAAATAGATACAATGTACATTATTCGGGTGATGGATACCCTAATATCCCAGACTTGACCATTACGTAATCTATGCATGTAACACAATTGCACATGTATCCCATAAATTTATACAAATAAAAATAGATAAATAAATGTCAATCAAAGCAGAAAGAACAACAAAAAAAGAATGTTTTTTGCAGTTTGGCCTGACTTTTTGTATAGTATATCTTTGCTTCTATACCTCTGCAACCTCAACTGTTCCTTTTCCCACTTCTGCCAAGCTTCTTTCATCTTTTATAGTAAAGTTCTGTAATTACTATAGTGTCGTTAAATGTGTGACTATTTTACTATGATTGCTACTGTTAATATTTTACTATGATTATTACTGCTTTGTTACTTCTTTGGATTTTGTGTCTGCCTCAATCTTATTTTTCTCATAATCCCTATTATTTAATATTAAATATGCAACTTCACAAAACAGCACGTTTTCAGGAACACGTTTATTGTATTCTATGAAAAATTCATGTAATTATCTTTCCATTGATGACTAACTTAACTCTGGTTAGGCCACAATTTCTTTTTCAGATTAGCCTCTTGGATTTACTTGGTAGATAATTATATTACCTACAAATAATTAAAATTTTGTCTCTTATTTATTTATTTATTGTAGAGACAAGATCTCACAATGTCACCCAGACTGGTCTCAAATTCCTGGCTTCAAGTGATCCTCTCATCTCAGCCTTCCAAAGTGCTGAGACTAAAAACGTGATCCATGGCACCTGGCCAAAAAATGTGTCTCTTCATTTCTAATTCCTTTGTGAATCAAGTTTTTCCATTGGCTTACATTATAATTTCAGAGTTATATCTGCATGAAAAACAAATTTAGCTGACATAGAATACAAATGCAATTATTTGAAATAATTGAGCATTACAGGATTCTAAATGGTCTGATTATTTTAAGTAAATTGCACCAATCTGCACCAAACCAAGAAGTAGTTCCACACTCCCCACATACAGCTAAAATGTCCCTCAGAGCCTCAGGTTTAATGGATGTCGATACTTCCCATCCATTAAAATGCAGACTGTTAAACCTATCACTGCCTGTCCCAGCCACAAATGATTCACTTGTATGAGCTGAAGTGTTGACATGCAAACCAAGAATGCACTGCAACAGCATGTAGACATATTCATATATGTATGATGGTTTGAAGAATGAATTACAGATTATTGAAGATTCCCAGAAATGGGTAGGAGTTCCAGAATTCTGAGCTTTCTCAACATTCAAGAGCTTATAATATTAAGAATATACGTTAACTAAATACATTGGAAGCTATTCTTTTATATTAAAGTATCTGTCTTTATTAAATTGGAACTTTTTCACATGGAGGTAACCTAGACCTCAAAAGGAAAATGACTTCAATAGGAAAATTAGATGAACTACATATGTAGAGTTGTTCTGATTTTGTTACCAAGGTGATTTTGATTGTTTGGTCCAGCTCATCGTTTCTTTTCTTCTTTTTCTTTTTTGAGACAGAGTCTAACTCAGGCTAGAGTGCAGTGGCGCCATCTCAGCTCACTGTAACCTCTGCCTCCTGGGTTCTGGCTATTCTTGTGCCTCAGCCTCATGAGTAGCTGGGATTATAGACATGTTTCACCACGCCTGACTAATTTTTGTGTTTTTAGTAGAGTTTCAACATGTTGGCCAGGCTGGTCTCAAACTCCTGGCCTCATGTTATCCATCCACCGTGGCCTCTCAGAGTGCTGGGATTACAGGCATGGGCAGCCACAACCAGCCTCTTTTCAAGTCAGGTTGTGTTATAAGTTGCTGGCCAGCCTATGGGTGGGCTAAAAGCAGGCTGGGTTTACACTGTGATTCAATTAGCTATAGCAACAGAAAAGGGGTAGGGATCAGTAGGATTTTCTGTGGTTGAAGCAGAATCACTCAGATAGGTCTATGGCTGTGGAGGGCTGGCTATATCTAGTACTACGACTAAGTGTACATATATTCTCCCAGTAACAATTTGGCTATCCTATAAATCTGGAATACTTTCTTCAAGTTGTTATAAATGCCAACCTTTTTTACTATTTTAAGGCAGACTAATATCTGAGCATTTCCTTCATATAATGTAAAAGCAAGCAATAAAAGTGACAGAGGCCAGGTGCGGTGGCTCACGCCTGCAATCCCAGCACTTTGGGAGGCCAAGGCAGGCAGATCACCTGAGGTCAGGAGTTCGAGGCCAGCCTAACCAACATGGTAAAACCCTGTCTCTACTAAAAATATAAAATCAGCTGGGTGTGGTGGTGCATGCCTTTAATTCCAGCAACTCAGGAGGCTGAGACAGGAGAATCGCTTGAACCTGGGTGGTGAAGGTTGCAATGAGCCGAGATCGTGCCATTGCACTCCAGCCTGGGCAACAAGAGTAAAACTCCTGCTCAAAAAAAAAAAAAAAAAAAAAGTGACACAGAGATAAATATTTTATTGCCAGCACTGTATGTTAATTTTAACTATGATTTCTTACTCTTAGATTTTCATAATAGTGGTTAATCATGCTAGAGAAACTAGTGGACCTTACTGCTGACTTTTATTTTATTTTATTTCCTAGGAACACTGAGACACTCAAAAATATTTCTGAATGTTTATTGTTATCATGGAATATGATTTAGTACATATCACTTAGTATAGAGCCTGATAATCTAAGTACTAGATAAATATTTGCTGAGTTATATGTATGCTGTCCTAGGGGGAAATTAAATACAGGACCTTCAACGTATTAAGAAAGGAAAATTGAAAGTGCATAAATGCAAAAGATTTCCAGTTCCCTTGGGAACACATTAAAACTAAACTTAATATTTCCTCACAATGTTACAGCAATGGTAGCCTTTCAGAGTGCTTTCAAACTAACATAACTCATTGTATCAAAACTGAGTAATAGAAAAAATGTATTTACTGAGCAACCACTATTCCTTGAACACTGGGAAACATTATTAAAGCATCAACAAGTCTTACTGGCCATGTGAATTAGAAGATTTAAAAAATAAATAAATAAAAGATGACTTCAAGATTTTAAATTTTTTTGTCTGAAAAATGATTTGCATAACAAAAAAGGGGAAGTTGAGAAGAGATTATACTGAAGGAAAAAATTACCTTGAATTTACATTCATGTCCAGTACAGTATAAGTTTGTATTGATAGTACTAATATCTTCTTCATTCTCAGTTTCATCTAATTTCTACGTGGCAGTATACATAAATTTTTATGTGCTGTTTTATAACATTTGCCTGACTACTCAAATATGACAAAATAACTACAAACCTTATTCTATTTCAAATATGTTAGTATCACTGGTTCTTTGAAGGTGAATTATAACAACAGTCTGACTTATGGTTTGGAACATATTCAATTTTTTTTAAGTTAGATTCATTTGTATTAAAAGAAGATGTTAAAGGCATTAAACAAAACACAGCATGAGAGTAGGAATAATTTTATTTCACCTTGCAATCTAGAATGAAAGATCTTCAGTTAGACAAACATTTGCTAAGCACATACAAGATGCCATTAGCTGCTCCCTGAAAGCACACTGGGTGAGACCCAGGCTGTGGACAGGACAACCTTGTGATGTTCACCTTCACACAGGTGCCTGCTGCAAAGCAAAAGACCCTGCTGCCAGACCCTCTTGACATACCTTTTTGGTGGAGTTGATAATTGTGCTAAGCACAGAAACTAATTTTACAATCTCTTTGTTTTCAGAAACATTCTTATAATAGTTCTTGGTTTGCACAGGAATGGGTAAATTTATAGATGCTATCTCCAAGGTATCTAAACGGAAAAAAAAGAAGAGAAAAATTTACATTACTAGCACAAGAATGTACTTTTAGAAGATGAGGATATTTCTGTAATAGGAAAGCAAGGACTTCTGAAAATCTTCTCCTTTATAAAAACAATGAAAATAATGCAAAGAGTTATCAATGTCAACTTTTCAGGACTCTGTAAATTAATCAAAGCTTGCAATAATCCAAAAAGTGTTTATTCAAGAACAATGCTGAATCTTGGTAACAACAGCAAGTTGTGTGGTGTTTTAACTTGCTCTAGTCTCATTGCCACTCTCTGGCTATGGGGTAGCCCAGCAGCCTTGCAACCATTATAGCTGAAGGAAAAAAAAAAAAATCCACCAGTAACTTAGCAGTCCCTGGAAGGGCCAGCCTGGGCTTGGAGCTCCTTGGGGAGCTCCACAGAATTCTCACTCTTTGAGCTGTCTGGGAGCTCCTTGGAAAAGCCTTGTTCAAATAGTTTATTTGTATTTGACCTGACTCAGAACTCCCTGAGGAAAAAAAAAAAAAAAAAAAAGTCCTATCCCCATGGCATTTGTCAAAAGACTATCAGCAAAGATTGCTTAACTTCACAGCTGCCTGAAGCAAATGATATTAGTTGGGGCAAATAAGTGAAAAATCTGGGGATTGAGAAGAGTGAAGCCAGCAACATGGCTGAATAAGAAGGTCCTGGCTCTCCCTCCACCCACAGACACACCTAGTACACATCTATTCTCAGATCAATTCCAACTGAGAGAAAGTCAGAGACCCATGGAGAGACTCCTGCTTACGTTATAACCAAAAACATATCCACATCAAATGAGCAGGAAAAGTGGAGACACACTTGGACATGAATCCTGCCCTGGACACTGAACCACAGAATTGGGAAAGGGGTAGGCAACACACAGCTTCTCTCTGTGGAGATAAGGCTTTGTAGCATCATAACTCTTAAGGTTCACATGGATCACCGTAACTCTTAATATTCCTCATGGTTGGGGTCTTAATTCACCAACTCTGAGAGTGTAGTGTTAGACTCACAAGAGTCTCTCTAGACCACAAGAAAAAGGTGATGGCTTTACACAGGCATGAAGCACTTACAGAGGCTTCATTCTGTGGAAGTTGTGCAAAGATGGGGCTTTAAAATCATGGCCTCTTGTTTCTCCCTCACATCTAGTGCCCCAACATTTACAGCTTCCACCCAAGAGACTACATTCTAATACTCCTATCTCCAGGAGCAGAGGGGACTGGCATTTGTGTGTCTCGCTAGACCACAGGAAGAAGTGGCCATTTAATATGAGCACACAAGCACTTCAACAGGCTTTATCCCCTAGGAGCAGTGCAGAGAAGGGGCTTTAGAAACACAGCCTTCTGCTTCTGTCCAGAAGGGGTTAATGCTATGCACTGAATGACTCAACTTTTGCAGCCACCTCCCAAAGGACTCAATCCTAAATCTCTTGGTGAGGTGAACAAAAGGTATTAGGCATATGCAAATTTCCCTAGATAACAAAACAGAAAGTTAGTTTGTTTTTTGTTTTGTTTTGTTTTTATTTATTTTTAATTTTCTCAATTTTTAGGTTTAGGGGATACACATGCAGGCTTGTTCCATGGGTAAATTGCATGTCACTGGGTCTTGGTGTACAAATGATATCATCACCCAGATAGTGACCACAGTACCCAACAGTTTTTTGACCCATAGCCTCATGTCACCCTCCCCACTCAAGCAGAAAGGTAGTTTTAAATAGACATGGAAATACTACCAGGGGCTATACCCCCTCAGAGCAATGCAGAAAAGGATCAAAATGTTCCATTTTCTTTCTGGAAGGGGCTTCTGGCACACCCTTTAGTGAGTGGCTATTTGATAGTCTGGCTTCTAAACACTGTACATCAGGGAGCTAATGAGGCAAAGAAACAGGAGCCCTCCAGCAGCTGGAGCCAGAGCTCAGCACTTCATGAGTCTTCCCTCTAGCTCACCTAGTGATAACTCTAGGCCTACTCACTCTTTCTGGAAGGTGTCAGGACATGCACCAAGTGCCGTAACTTCTATGGCTCCTACCCAAAGACTGTCTCTTTAATGATCTAGTTAGCTCTCTCAAATACATAACCTAACATTACAACTCAAGGAACAAGAGAAAGAAAAACAAGCCCAAAGTTAGCAGAAGGGAGGAAATAAAGATCAGAGCATAAACAAATGAAATGGAGACTAGAAAAACAACAGAAAAGATGAAAGAAATAAAAAATTGGTTTTCTGAAAAGCTACACAAAATTGACAAACCCTCAGCTAGACTAAGTAAAAAAGAGGACTCAAGTAAATAAAATCACGAATGAAAGAAGAGCTATTACTACTGATAATACAAAAATATAAATTATCATGAGAATGCTAAGAACAATTTTGTGCCAACCTAGAAGAAATGAATAAATTCCTAGAAACACATAACCTACCAAGATGGGATCAAGAAGTTGAAAATCTGAACAGAACAGTAGTAAGAAAAAAAGATAAAATCAGTAATTTAAAGTCTACCATCAAAAAAAAAAGCCTAGCACCAGATGGTTGCACAGCTACATTCTACCAAACATTCAAAGAACTGATACCAATATCTCTCTAGCTCTTCAAAAAATCAAAGAGAAGGGAATACTTCCAAACTGATTTTACAAGGCCAGCATTACCCTGACACCAAAGCTAGACACAGATGCTACAATTTCAAAAAACTACAGGCCAATATCACTGATGGACATAAATGCAAAAATCCTCAACAAAATACTAGCAAACTATATTCAACAGTGCATTTACAAGGTCATTCATCATGATTAAGTGAAATTTATCCCCTGGATGCAAGATTGGTTCAATATATGCAAATCCATAAATGTGATTCACCATATCAACAGAAGTCAGCTAAAATGGTGATGTTAAAATATGTGGACCTTGATACTGTGTCAACTTCAAATTGGCTCACAGATTAATATTCTAATCTAAAATAAATTGAGAATTACATGGAGGGGTTAAAAAACATTTAAACTCAATTTATGTTGATTTACACTGCCTCTTCTAAAAAACTAAAAGAGCATTTACCTTGAAGTTCATTTTCTCCCATTTCAACATCAGAATCACTGTCTTCATCACTCTGCAAAGCAGCCACTTTTCTTTCTTGTATCTTTTTCTACAATGTAAAAGGATATTGTTCAGCTCTGTCCCATGTGTAAAAGAAGTGGTTTCCATATGAATCTATTTCTGCACCCCATACCCACCTTGGACCTCAGTTCGCTGCTCCACTGTCTGACCCCCTTTGGGACGCTGATGATACACTCCACAGCTTTGTTCAGGGTCTGCTGTACATCTTCCAGGGCAGGGGCCATGACGATGTTGGGAATGGCCAGAGCGACACTTGCCCGGAAAATGGGCAGACTGTTCTGCTTTATATTAGAGGCACTGTTACTGTCTGAATAACCCAAAACAAGGAAGAATTCACACTTTTAATTTAAAATAAGATTGCTTCCTTTTTAACTATAAAAATTAAAACAATATATAATAGGTATAAAATCGAAGAAATATTTGTTGAATGAATGAGTCAATTAAAACTAATAGAGGATCTAGTTTTGCTCAATGTAACAGAGAAGTTCAGGGGAACGCAATGCATTTTCTGCTGTTTACAGCTTCTTGGAATACCCTCCATAAAGAAAACCCACTGTGTGGGATCAGGCTTAATTATAAACGCTTCTCTAAAATATTAAAGATGATTCTCCCAAATAACAGGATACCAACGAATCAGTTAAATGTAGCTTAAGTAAGCCAGGAATGAAAAATAAGACTATCAGAACAGCCAAAGTTAGAACAAGTAGCCACTTTGGAATTTCAGATAAAAACAGGCCTTTCCTACCATAGTGTGTAAAATCCAAACTTGGAGCAGTTAAAAAATGGAAAAGAAATAAAGAGTAATTTGCCATTCATATTGAAGGTGCTTACAAGGTTGAACATGGGTATAGGTATGTAGATATGGACATGTATGTGTATGTGTATGTGTATGTGTATCATAAATAACTTTACATAGTTGCAAATATCTGTAATATAAAAGCTGGGAAATAATTGTGATTTAATATTTAGCCTATCAGCCAACATTTATTAAGTTCTAATAATTACCCTGTACCAAAGAAAAGAACTATCTTGAATAAAATAAAACATAATAAGCCATGGCACCAAACAACAAAAAAAAAAAAACTTTCAGAGTTTCTACTTTTATTTACCCACTTTTTATTTTTATTTATTTATTTTTTTAACAATTTATTTATTTTACTTTAGGTGCATACTATATCTGGCATTTCTTCCCATGTTATCCCTCCCCACTCTCCCCTCCCTCCCTACCCCCCATTGTCTCTCCCCTACCTTCCTCAACTGTCCAACGTGTGTGATGCTCCTCTACCTGAGTTCACATGTTTTCATTGTTGAACCCACCTATGAGTGAGAACATACAGTGCTTGGCTTTCTGTTCTTGAGCCAGTTTGCTGAGAATGATGGTTTCCAGATTCATCCAAGTCCCTACAAAGGACACGAACTCATCGTTTTTTATGGCTGCGTAGTATTCCATGGTGTATATGTACCACATTTTCTTTGTCCAGTCTATCATTGATGGGCATTTGGGTTGGTTCCAGGTCTTTGCTATTGTACACAGGGCTGCAATGAACATACATGTGCATGTGTCTTTATAGTAGAACAATTTATAGTTCTTTGGGTATATACCCAGTAGTGGGATTGCTGGGTCAAATGGAATTTCTCTTTCTAGATCCTTGAGAAATCGTCACACTGTCTCCCACAATGGTTGAACTAATTTACACTCCCACCAACTGTGTAAGAGTGTTCCTATTTCTCCACATCCTCTCCAGCATCTGTTGTCTCCTGATTTTTTAATGATCATCATCATTCTAACTGGCGTGAGATGATATCTCAGTGTGGTTTTGATTTGCATTTCTCTAATGACCAGTGATGCTGAGCATTTTTTCATGTATTTGTTGGCTTCATATATGTCCTCTTCTGAAACGTGTCTGTTCATATCCTTTACCCACTTTTGAATGGCGTTGTTTGTTTTTTTCTTGTACATCTGTTTTAGTTCTTTGTAGATTCTGGATATTAGCCCTTTGTCAGATGGGTAGATTGTAAACATTTTTTTATCAGTCTGTGTCTTTTGATTGGGGCATTAAGGCCATTTACATTCAATGTTAATATTGTTATGTGTGAATTTGATCTTGCCATTTTGTTACTGGCTGGTTTTCTTTCTCATTAGTTGACTCATTTTCTTCATTGCATTTTTGGTCTTTGCCAACTGGTTTGCTTTTGCAGTGACTGGTACTTGTTCCTTTCCATGCTTAGTGTTTCTTTCAGGAGCTCTTGTAGGGCAGGTCTGGTGGTGACCAAATCTCTCAATAATTGCTTGTCCGTAAAGGATTGTATTTCTTCTTCCCTTATGAAGCTCAGTTTGGCTGGATATGAAATTCTGGGTTGAAAGTTCTTTTCTTTAAGGATGTTGAATATTGGCCCCCACTCTCTTCTGGCTTGTAGGGTTTCTGCCGAGAGATCTGCTGTGAGTCTGATTAGCATCCCTCTGTGGGTGACCTGACCTTTCTCTCTGGCTGCCTTTAGCATTTTTTCCTTCATTTCGACCCTGGTGAATCTGATAATTATGTGCCTTGGGGTTGCTCTTCTTGAGGAGTATCTTTGTTGAGTTCTCTGTATTTCTTGAATTTGAAATTTGGACTGCCTTGCTAGGCTTGAGAAGTTCTCCTGGATAATATCCTGCAGTGTGTTTTCCAGCTTGGATTCATTCTCCCCATCATATTCAAGTACATCGATCAAGTGTAGATTAAGTTTTTTCACATAATCCCATATTTCTTGGAGGCTTTGTTCGTTTCTTTTCACTCTTTTTTTCTCTTGTATTGCTGTCTCTTTTTACTTCATTGAGTTGATCTTCAATCTCTGACATACTTTCTTCTGCTTGATCAATTCAGTTATTAAAACTTGTATTTGCTTCACGTAGTTCTCGTGCTGTGTTCTTCAATTCCATCATCAAGTTGTTTATGTTCTTCTCTAAGCAGGTTATTCTAGTTAGCATTTCGTCTAACCTTTTTTCAAGGTTTTTGGTTTCTTTGCACTGAGTTAGAACGTGTTCCTTTAGCTCTGAGAAGTTTGTTATTATCCACATTCTGAACCCTGTTTCCATCAATTCTTCGCCCTCCTTCTCGGTCAAGTTGTGATCCTGTGTTGTTGAGGAGTTGTGATCCCTTGAAGGACAAGAGGTGTTCTGATCTTTGATGGTTTCACCTTTTTTGTGCTGGTTTTTTCCCATCTTTGTGGATTTACCTGGCTGTGGTGTCAGAGAGCTGCCTGATGAGGTTGCTTGTCTCTTATTTACCCAGTCTTAATTAAATATTAAAGATGCTTTCCTTTAAATTCCAATATTCAAGATATGTAAAAAGATTTTATTATCCTATTATTTCATTTTTCATTAATTACTATTATCTGTTTTCTTTTTACCATTTTTAACTTAAAATTTAATTTCAAGATGTCTCTAGATTGGACAGATTTTTGTGGCCACCTGGGAAACGCAACACCTATTTCTGATCTGTGCTGAGAAAAAGATGATGATATTGAAAATGAGGAAACCAGCTAGAAAGTACTAAATTAATATAAAAATAGTAAAATACTAATATATATCCTTTGATGAATGTGACATTAGTTAAGCTATTTCCATTTTGTAAGACTGGCTAACAAACCTAATGATTTAACAATCAAAGAATCTTTTCCACAGAACTTCTTTTAAAGTATGTACTTTTTTCTTTCACCAATTAAAATAATTTTATATATTTTCATCTTATTACAAAAAGACTAAACATATTACCAATTTTCATGTTATTAACAAAAGTTTAAGCAAACTATTTCACCTCCCTGTGTTGTGCTCCAGTTCTCTGATTTAACATGAGAGTAATGATAGTATCTACTTAGAATTGTTGGAATGATAAAAGTTCATAATGTTTAAAATTACGAGAAGGCATTAAGTAAATGGTGGCTACTTTTTAATTATTTAAATTTAACAGGAATGTACGTGTGTGCGCGCTCACACACACACACACACACACACCAGCAACTATGCCTGATCATCCACTAGGCAAACCACATGAGATTATTACCCCGGAAGTTAATTGTGTGAGAGGAATGAATGCGTTTGCGAATGGCCTCTAGGGTATTCCTTGTAACTTTCAGAAGAGCATCCATGTTCTGATGGTTGAAATGAGAGAGCAACTCGCGGGCTTCTTCCCCTAACATCTCAGTTTCTTTCTTTTTCCTCGAGATTGTTGTCAAAAGCAGGGCATCAGCCCTAGCACTGATGGGTGATGTCAAGGTGTCAAAATTTCCTTCTTCTCTTTTTGCTGATACAAGATGAAAAAGAGATGAGTTAGATGGATGCATAGATAGACAGATAGATAGACAGACAGACAGACAGACAGGCAGATAGATAGATAGATAGATAGATAGATAGATAGATAGATAGATAGATAGATAGATAGATAGATAGATGATAGATAGATAGATAGAATCAACTATTGCAATTAAAGGATAAATTACATGCAATTTAATATCACTTAAACATCACACTTCTTAGGAAGTGAGGACATCAAAAAGTAAGGAGGAGGAAATCAGGAACCAGATGGATTGATGGAAGCATCTCCTTCTCAATATGAGAAAACAGCCAACAAGAGAGGCAGGAACTATGGCTGAAAAAGCTACACTGGCCCCTACTGGCCTGGGTTCTGGTGCTACCTTCCACCAATAGCCCTAAAACTTCGGGGGGACAATTTCCCTTCTTGACATCTCAGTGTCCTCTGCCCTGCAAAAGGTTTGCTGCAGTCTAGATGCTTTCCGAGGGGAATTCCAATCAATAATCCATGCAACTCTAATGGATTAAAAATAAAACACCTGCCCACATACAAATGTAAAGACAGATAACAAGGGCCAATGCAAAGTGCATGTTTTCAGTTTAACCAAAAGTAGTGGGAATTAACAACATAAAGTCACTATAATATGCTCAGGGTCATAACTTCAGATTTGTACATGTCATTAGAAAATTGGGAGGATGCTTAGAAGTAGAAATTAATAGCTATGTAGAAAATTCAGTTTTAGTTTTCAGTAAATGTCATAGAGAAACAAGACCCTTTCATTACCCCATCTCTTACCTGAACTTTCATTTTTGGAATTCACACTATTCTCACTGGATATTTTTTCACTATCTTCTTTAGATAAAACTTCCACATCCAGCAACATATTTACAAGCTCATTGACTGCCTCCTCCACTAATGAGCTTTTAAAATGTAGTATTTGTGCACCATTTACACAAAGATCCTAACGGGGAAAAAAAAAAAAAAAGATAGCACAGTGGTATATTGTTTATCTAGCTCTTAAGAGCACAGAAGCAGTGACAGCAAAGCTGTGGCTCAGCCTCCAGGTGAGATTTTAGCCCCAGTGATGATTGGCCACATCCTTCACTCCAGCACAGGCCAGGTGTCCTGTAAAGGAATGTGTTAAGGACAAGGGCACTAAGTGGAGCAGTGTAGATGGACCAAAATTAGAGGCACTTCTCCAGCAATAGAGAAAATACCTCCAAAAGCCACCAGCAGCCTTTCTTCCCATCACATAAATTAGATCCTTCATAGCACATAAATTAGATCCAGCCACCCTTCTTTCTCTCCTTGTCTTTGCCAACAAGCCACAGTCACCTCCTCATTAATTTTAAAAATATTATCTACCGCTCTAACTATATTGTACATTTCTCAAGAACAGATTTAATAAATATAAACTAACGTGATTTGGGGCATGGTGATGAATTTTGTAGGAGATTAGGTAGACAGATAGTTATAGATGGATGGTACAGACAGAATCAGTGGTTTACCACCTAGTTGGAAAGTAAGCCCATGAAATAACAGACTGTCAGTTGGGCAGTGTCCAGCTCCATTCCAACTTCCAGCATTATACACTTATACAGCTTAAAACTAGGATTCAAATCCTTGCTCTGTATGATCCTGAAAATCCTTCTCAGTCCCGCATACGTCTAACGGTGACAATGGCAGAACTCACTGTAGTTTTTGCAAGTATTCCATAAAATAAATGCATATAAAACACTGAAGAGCATAAAGTAAGCACACAAGAAGTGCTCATTATTATTATTAGTTGGAAAATCACAAACAACGACAGGACCTAAACATTTGCAAAGGTTATTCATCTCATTTTATGTAAACTAATTCCTCAATTCTCTGAGAGAATGCTAATATTTTTTAAAGTGTGAATCTTAAATCCTCTGACTCTACCTTGGAGAGAAACACACATGTGGTCTCCATTTTCAGGGCCGGCTCTCACAGGGAATCCTCAATTAACTTTCAAGCAGCTCTTTCAGTCCTCTCACTAACACAGACACGTTTGAAATCATAAAATTCCTTTACATGGAGGGTTCTAGAAGATGGAATTGATAACCTCTCAAAGACTAGTATAGTTCTAGCAATGTTGTTTACATCTCTTAACTCTTCCTCTCTGTGAGAAGGCATAACCATAAAAATGTAAACAGCATAGAAATTAACAAAGCAGAATATAAACACAATGAGAAAAAAGAATAAATAGACTCATTAAAATATCCCCTAAGACAAAATAAATGAAAGATGCTGCCTCCGCTTATCCTGCTTCATGTCAACTAACCTCCACAATGACACCCAAAGGCTGAAACTCACCAAAAGAGCCTGTCTTTGAATCCTGAGTGGTATCCTTCTTGAAAAATCAGCATGGAGCCCCACCATTTCCTTATTCCCATGATGCTTCAGCTTTGGCAAACCAAGAACCCACCAGACTCCACGTCTACTCCAGGTCTCTTCACCCTTACTCCCTGGTTCATGCCCTCTTATAACATGATTTCACACTTTAACCATTGTTTTGCTAATATCCTTTACTCCATCACTCTCTCAACCTTCCACTGCCCCACCCAGGAGAAGCCCAACCCAGATGAACCAGGTGACCTAACCTCTCCATCGACACACATAGGTCATGCTGATGCAGATGCTGGGCACTGGGAATTAATGGTACCCAAACTCAACCTGGCCTTGAATGCCACTTAGGAATCATCTACATGACTATAGCCACTTCCCTCTACCAAGCCCACAATCGCTGTGTCTTCAAATCCCTGTGTCCTCAAATCATGACACCATCCTTCCTCATCATACTCAAAGAATGACCTGGATTTCTACAGCACAAAACAAACCGAGGTCATGACAACGGGACTTAAACAAATCCCACTGCCCCCACACAGAAGACAAATTGGCCTCCATTATGAGCCCCTCTTCCTCTTGTTTCAGTGAATGCAATCATTCTCCTTTTATTCAAAGCTAACTCCACAACCTGAGTTCTGAATCACAGCTTCTCTGGCTTCCTCAGAAACCAAGGCTACCCCTTTCTTCCTCTCTATTGATGTTCCATCTGAGCATATGAACACCCACTGTACTTCAACTCAACACCTTTCTCCAGCTACAACAACATGCTTCCACCTCAGAGCCTTTGCACATGCTATTCTCTCTGCCTGGAATGTTCTTCCCCTAAAATGTTCATATGGCTTAGACTCTCACTTCCTCCCTTCAAATCTAATCGCAGAAGTCATCACTGACCATGGACATGAAATCACAACTTGCTGTCAGGTACTCCTTTTCTTCCTCACCCTTTTTGTTTCTCTCTATAATTGAATTACAAAAAATAAACAAATTCAAGATAAATGATTTATTAATACCTATACTGGTAATCAACAATGCAAATTCAAATTGGGTTCCATGATTTTGCTACTTAAACTAAAAGTAGTAAACTAGAATAAAACAGTGTTTGTTGGAAGGTAGTGAAGTTGGTACCATCATATTGCTGGTGGCATTGAAAGTTGATAACATCCTTTTGAGAAGCAATTTGGCTACCAATATCAACAGCCATCCAATAAGGCCATACTTTCTGATACAATAATTTTATTTTGGGGGAGGGAAAAATATTAAAGGGGAAAATACATGATACATGCATATATTCATTGCAGCTCTTGGCAAAATATCAAAACTTGGAAGCCATCTAAAGGTTCAGCAATAAGAAACTGGTAATGGTAAGTAAATTACAATGTATCAACTCAATAGAATATTCTGAAGGCGCCATTAAAAGGCTGCCTATGAAAGCCATGTAGCCACATGAGGAACATTTTGTGAGGAAGTGTTAACTAGGAGAAACAAGCACTATCCAAATCTGCTATATATGGAGTAGAGATCACAACTTTATTAAAAAGCTTAAAATGCATTAATATTATAATGGTGGTATGACTGATTAAAATGCTAATTTTTTCCATTTTTAAAATATTCTAAAACTTTCTTTTACATTTAAAACAAATGTATTTTTAATAAAACAATCATCAGAAAAGGGATAAGAGTAAAACCATGGAAGCAAGTGATTTCTCAGAGGAAGAGATTGTTTTTTAAACAATCACGAAGAACAAGGGGGTGGTTAGGTGTACCCACAGTGAGTGTGAGGAGGAGGGACTAGAAATTTCTAAAATGTAGACAGTACATTCTGAGTATAGAATGACTTAATATAACCTGCCATATATGTAGAAAAAGGTGAACACAGCAGGCCTGAGACTGCTCTGCTTAGGAGGTCCTGCCCGGGAGGTGGTTCCTTGGCCTGCGTCTGGAAGCTTAGCTTTCAGAAGGGCTCCCCCTGTTACCCCTCTGATAAAGATAGTTTGCTGTGCCTAAACTGCTTGTGCAAACAATGTAGTTAATGCTGAACCCCTGTTTCCTTCTTGAAGTCTGGAACTCTGGTCCATGCTAAGCAGAGTGAGTGACCAGACCCAGTAAGAACCTTGGGCCCTGAGTCTCTAATAGGCTTCCCTGGACAGAAACATTGCACAGAGGGGACAGTGAGCTCCGTGCAAGCCCTCACAGGAGTAAGAAAGCATGAGGAAGCCTGGACAGGGTCTCCCCAGACACCACCTGTTTTTTTCCTTATGATCCAGCTGCATCTCTTAACTATGCCAGGGCAGTGCAACTACATGCTGAGTTCTGTGAGTCCTCCTAGTGGGGGTGGTCTTGAGGACCCCAATACACCATACTAAAATCACAATTGAGGAGTCCTTATCCTCAGGATGCCCACTGGGAATATGGTAAATGACGCTACCAGGATGTTCCTGAAGGGGCGCTTCATGGAGTGCTGCTCCCAGGAGCTTACTCCTGGCACAGGGAAGAAAACGTCCCATTTGCACGTGTTTTGGAGAAATAATGAGCTACAAAAAGTTAAATGGGGATCTTCTGAGGGCGTTTATCTTAATATGTTAATACGTAGTGGATCGTAAGTACAGTCTTTACCCTAAGCAGTTTGTACCCACTCCCTGCCTCTCTCAGGATTCCCAGCAATGGCTCCAGGATTTGTGCTACAGAATACTAGTTTGGGAAACACCCCTCAACAGAAATGTTTAAAGAAGAAATTTTGTCTAGAAGCTGTTCAAAATAATTGCTTCGTTAATTAACCCTAGCTTATGAGAAGCACGTCCGCAAGGTTTTCTGTTCTTCATTAAAAAATGGAAAAATTCAAAGTGTGTTCTATGTCAATTTCTCTACTACTGATCTGAAATGATTCGCTCCTCACAGCTAAGTGACTGCTTAGATACATTTCTCTTCATTGGCAAATTACTGTCAGTAGATTCCATGTTTGAATCACATCTATCACAGAGCATCGCAAATAGAGAAACAAATCTAATTTAAACTTCAAAAAAGTGACCTTTATAGGAAAATGAATCACAAAAAAACTTCAAACAAAAAAAATCAAGCTTCTAATAACCTTTGTCATTTGGAGAAACTCTTCGCAGGTAAGTGGCCCCTCCTGGGGAAGCTGACAAAGCGGGGTGCTGCCCATTTCTTCTAGAATGGCATCAATGCGGAACTCAATCAAATCATTGACCCTGTCAAGCAGCAACTCCAGGTCCTCTGCAGGAAAAAACAAAAAGTAATTTTGTTTTTTAAAAAATCCACACTTGATTCAAATCAGCTTTAAAGATTCTCAGTTACGTATGTCCCCTGGACTCCCACTGTTTCACACTTGGTTGTCCCTAATAAAATATCCAAATTACTCTAATGCTAATATTCTGTAAGTAGAAAGTCCACCTTGGTAGCTTATTCTGATTATGATAATTCTTATTATAAAGTTTTTACATATTTTATAAATACCCCTTAGGGAATTTTAGCCAATTTCCTTTTGTTTTATTTCCTGGGGCCATTGTTCCTTCTCTGTAACCAGTTTCCCAGTTCCTGCCTACCTAACTCTCACTCATACTTGAAGATACGGCTCAAGCGTATCTCCCCACAGAGGACCGGGGGTGAATCCATGTGCATTCAAGTGGTCCCTCCTCCTGTACATCCACAGATGGAGCACCCTTCCATCTCCATGGATACCATATCGTCTACCCATGTGTCTTATCTTCTTTAGAATTCATATGTTTTATCCTTACATCAACATTTAACCCAGTGCCTATCCCACAAGAAGTATTCAACAAATTTTACTGAAGTGAAAGTTCTCTAATTTTTCTTTCACTGTAAATATCATAGGTTACATTTTTTTTAGTTGTGCTGAAGTAACACTGAATGTTAAGTTAATGGATGCAAAGGCCAACTCTGAAGCAAACTAACAACAATGGCACATCAAAAGTGGCAATGATTACTAATGGATAGCCATCTAAGGGTAATACATTTTTCAACAGATGCCATACAGTAAAATTTCTCTTTTTCTAATACACCTTTCTCCTGGGAAATAAAACTGAAATTGAATACAGAAAAGTCAACGTTACATACCAATGATGTATCAGAGATGTAAACACTTCCTTAAATAAATACCTTTATTTCCTAAAGAGAGAAATACCTAATGTAGATGACAGGGCGATGGATGCCGCAAACCACCACCATGGCATGTGTATACCTATGCAACAAACCTGCACGACTAGCACATGTACCCCAGAACTGAAAATATAATAAATAAAATTTTTAAAAAAGAATAAAAGCCTAAAAATTTTCTATTATTTCCAAGATAATTATTAAAGATGCTATGCAAGATACCAAATAGTTCTGCTTGGTAAATTGATTCAATACTGAAAGAGAGCCAACACTTTCATTTAAGTATGTGTGAGCAAGAAAATTGTCTACTCTAACTGACTGCTTCTTCATCTTTAAGGACTTCTGTGTTAACCTGAAAAAAGTAGCCTCCACGGATGTTCACATCCTAATCTCCTGTGAATGTCACCTTATATGGCAAAAGGGATTGCGATGTGATCAAGTTAAGGATGACGTAATGTGGAGAGTGTCTCAGATTATCCATGCTCTCATAAATGCATGACGCAAATGACTACCTGTAAGTAGAAGGATTGGCTCACTAATCCAGTAAAAATCCAACTGCTCTCGAGATTTTACATAGTTTTCTCTCAAAGAAACTTAATCTTTCTTCTATTTTAGTTCCTTAAATTACAAAAAGAAAAACATAATAGAAAACTAAAACAAGAAGTTTCTCTAGAAACTAGTTCCTTGTCTCCAGCTAACATTCTAATAAACATCCAAATTGGTAATACTCTAATACTAACGTCTAAAGGAAGGATATTCCTAAAGTCTACCTTGGTAGCCTGTTCTAATATGATTATGATGACTCTTATTATGAAGTTTTTATATATTTCATAAGTGACTCCTTATGAAATTTTAGCCAATTTCCTCTTGTTTTATTTCCCAGGGAGGCATATATTAGAAGAAATATTAATTTAGAGCAAGGAAATTGGGTTCTAAACTTATTATTTCTTATATCTATATAACATTAAAAGCCATTTAACATCTCTGACTTGATATTCATTCATAGTCAAAAACTCCAATATCATTTGTTTTTGAGTTCAGCTCCCAATCTACAAAGCGTAACAAAGGTGGGGTATGGGCTCAACCAGAATTTCTCACTCTACTCCCTTCCAACCCAGTACTTCTCAAATATTCCTAAATATAAAGCACCTGGCTATTTAAATAGCTGGAGCTTCTGAACCTACTTTTTTGAAAAGTACAGTGAAAACCTCCTGGTAAGACAAGCTCTTGACAATTTAGATTATAAATAGACTAGGTACTACGTCAGCAGCCATAAATACCAGACCAAGACAGAGACCTGAGGGGTGGGGTAGGGGAGAGAGAGAGATTGAGGATAAAAGGAGGCATCACGATGGGTATCTAAAAAGGACGCCCAGGAACAGGTATCCAGAAATAAGGTAATAGGCTTGAGTGGTAGGAATGGAGTTACACTGATAAAGAAATGAAGAGAGACTCAGTATATAAAATTATTCCAATTATGAATCTGCAAGTCTATGGGTGTCTACTACACACCCAACTGAGAATAACACAAAAGAATTATATAAACAGCTTGGATTTAATTATTTCACACCGTATTCATAAATCGTAACATCATTTTGTACCCTAGAAATTTTTTCCCCACGGAACTCCCTCTTCACAGAACCCACAAATCTATACAATAATAAATTGTCAATTTACAATAAAAAAGAAAAAAATTAAACAGCCTGATGTTCAGGCCCTTTGCAGTCTGTTTGGGGAGAAGGATGAAACTGTACTAAACCATTAGAAGACAACCAAAATACAAAGTCTCTGGTCCCAAATGTAAATCCAACAGGAGGACATACGAGGAAGATGTCACAGCAGGTAGAGTAATCAGAGTAGGCTTCTGGGAGCAAGACTTACTCTGGGCTATAAGAGTGGGGAGGACTGGGGCTAGTGCTGTGGCTCACACCTGTAATCCCAGCTCTTAGGGAGAAAGAGGTGGGAGGATAGCTTTAGCCCAGGAGTTCGAGACTTGCCTGGGCAATGTAGCGAGACTCCACTCTCCACAAAATGAAAAAAAAAAAAAAAGACAAAAAAGAAAAAAGAAAGAGTAGGGAGGATTGGGCCACACAGAGGAGAAGGTGGAAGACACTGGCTAGGAAAAGAGAATAGCAATGTCTAAGTCCTTCTGGAAAAACAAAACCCCCCCATTGCCATGTTCCAAACGGTACTACACTGTCTGCCACAGAAGAGCTGTAAGGTGTTAATGTGTCCTCCTGGAAGGCAGCCAAGGAATTCTGGGAAATGCCACGTGCAAAAGCCCACTTTTAGAGACCCACTGGACACTGGCCTATTAAAGGCTCTAAAAAGTCCTCCAGCAAAGACACCGGTCCAACTGCCCCTCTTGGATTTCCCAGACATATCTGAGCCCTTCTTTGCAACATACCTGTACACATTCCAGAAAATTGCATTTTATGGAATATATTACCTTACATATATTTGAGAGTATTATATCTCTTTTTTTCTCTCTTCCACTTTTTTTTATTGTAGTTTAGATTCTGCGGTACATGTGCAGATCATGCAAGATTGTTGCATAGGTACATTCATGGCAAGGTGGTTTGCTGCCACCATCCCCCCATCACCTATACCTGACATTTCTCCCCACTTTATTCCTCCCCCACCCTCCCTCCCACCATCCCTCCCATAGTCCCTCCCAATGGACCCCAGTATGTGATGCTCCCCTCTTTGTGTCCAAGCAGTCTCATTGTTCAACACCCATCTATTAGTGAGAACAAGCGGTTTTTGATTTTCTGTTCCTGTTTACAATAGCAAAGATCTGGAACCAACCCAAATGCCCACTGATGATAGACGGGACAGGGAAAATGTGGCACATATACACCATGGAATACTATGTAGCCATAAAAAACAATGAGTTCGTGTCCTTTGCAGGGACACAGATGAATCTGGAAACCATCATTCTCAGCAAGCTGACACTAGAACAGAAAACCAAACACTGCATGTTCTCACTCATAGGTGGGTGTTGAACAATGAGAACACATGGACACAGGGAGGGGAGCATCACACACTGGGGTCTGTGGGGGGAGACTAGGGGAGGGACAGCGAAGGGTAGGGAGTTGGGGAGGGGTAACACGGGGAGAAATGCCAGATATAGGTGATGGGGATGGAGGCAGCAAACCACATTGCCATGTATGTACCTATGCAACAATCTTGCATGTTCTTCACATGAACCCCAGAACCTAAAGTACAATAAAAAAAAAATTTTATATATAAAATTTATATAAAAAATATATTTTATTGCACTTTAGTTTCTGGGGTACATGTGAGGATATACATATATTTTTATATCTTTTTTAAATATAAATTTATATATATATATAAATTTTTTAAAAAAATAATTCAGACATAGTAATTATTCAGGCAGACTTACTGATCTTTGCAAAAGTGTTTTCTAAATATGCCTGAATATTCAGAGACATCCAGGTCAGTGCAGCCAAGCCAGGTTGGAGAGCTTCATCCACTTTAGCCAAGTGAGGGACCATCAGTGGCTCAATGGCAGGAGGCATTTTTGACTTCACTCTCTGATATTCAGCTAGCATCATCTGCAATGAAATTGAGGTTAAGTAATCAATTAATATCTCACTTCTGTCTAGTAGTATCCCATGTTTTATACAAAATGACTAATTTTATTTAGGGTCAAATTGTAGGTCTCTAACAGTTTAGAAGGTAGAGTAGCCAAAACAATAAAAAGAAAAGAAGGCAAGGACTCTCCATAATTACAAATTCCAAATCCAAAAAAAACAACTGAAGATGAACAAGAATTTAAGAGTGCCTCACCTCTTATGCAGCCTAAAAAGGGAAAAACCCTAAGGTCAAGTAATTTTCCTAAACCATGCAGAGACACGGTAATGGCACCTTTGCCTGCACGTCACCAGGCTCGTTTGTTCTGCTTTGTACACTGGTGCATGCGTGCTGCTCCTCTGGGGACCTCTTGCAGACCACACTCATCACCCAAAACATCTGGGTCACCAGAGGTCTGTCTCAGCCCTTTGCCAGGATTATAGGTCAAATCTTGTTGCCAAGACCCAAAGCACATAGGGAACCAGTATTGATTTCAACTAGTGTCATGGCTTTGAATTTCATCCATATGCCAGAAACAAACACATTCACATGCAGGCCAGATCTCACTCCTGAAAGTCTAGATTCATGAATAGCAGCAGCCTCCCAAAGTTTCCACTTCAATACTTAACAGACATTTGAAACTTAGTAAGTCCCAGTTTGGACTTATTAAGTTTATTCCTTCTCTAACTCATTCCAGTACATTCTCTAACTCAGCTGATAGTGACTTTATCCTTCCAGTTCACAAGCCAAAACCCAGAGTCATCCTTGATTCCTCTTTCTCTCTCTCTCTCTCTCTCTCACACACACACACACACACTCACACATAATCCATTAGGATATCCTGTTTGCTGTCTACTCAAAAGAGAGTCAAAAAGTCTATATCTGACTTGCTTTCCATATAAACAGTTACTGCCATTGTTGGCTCCCACCTAAATTATTGGGATGGTCTACCATTGTCTCCCTGCTTCAACTCACCCTCCCAATGAGTCTAGGTACAGTTTAACAGCAAAAATGATCCTTTCAAAATGAGAATTCAGATCATGTCACTCCTCTGCTCACATGGTTACATAGTCTCCCATTTAATTCAGGGCTATAAACCTTTATACAAAGGACTTGGATAGGTGCTTGGTCTAGAAAGATCTACCCAATTTTGTCCCATTACTTCTCTGATCTCATCTCCAACCACTCTTTCCCTCTCTTACCTGCACTTGCCTGACTTTCTTTCTGGTCCTGAGCCTCAGGGCCTTTGCACCTCCTTCAATTAATTACTCAAATGCCACTTTCTCAATTACACCCATCCTTACTACCTTTTTAAGATTATAAGCCACCACCAAAACCACTCACACATTTTATTCCCCTATTTTTCCATAATAACTATCATTTTATTACAATAGATTATATTAATTTACATATTCACAATGTTCATTTTCTGTCCTACCCAAGTAGACTATAAGTTCTACAAGGACAAGAATTTCGTCTGCTTTGTTCAGTGAGCCTGAACCAGCACCTGGCACATAGGAGATAATAAATCAATATCTATGTAATTAATCAATTAGTTGTTATCAGAAGAATAATTTTTCATCTGAAATGAGGATTCTCGTCTTTTATTGAAATATACATAATGTTGAACTGTGTCAGTATTATTTACACAATGTCAAACTGTGTTAATATTTTGTTCATATGTAACCATGTCAATATTAATAATCATTTATTATAAGAAAATAACTTTAATGTGCCTCATAAATACAGTTGGTATTAAGACCATGTATGTGCATGTTGGTATTACCCTTATAATAGATTAATGTTTTCCAAACTGTTTTGCCTGGAGTACTAAGCCAAAGAGATTCTATTAGAAAAATGGTCCTTTGATAGATAAATTTTGAAAAGGTTGTATACAGTATCTCCCTTCTTGGATAGTCAAAGCTAATATTAGAGATTCTTAGAAGCCTGCTTAAGGAAGTAAGAAGCCTTGCAAGGCTTTGAAAATTTTGTTAAACCCAGTATTTCCAAAATGGATCTCATAATCCTTTCCTCATATGTTTTTCCATAATTTCTATAATATTCCTTCGATGTCCATAAAAGCCACTTCAGAAAAGTCCAGATTTTCTGGTTCTATTAGCAACTACTTATACGTTTTCTGAAGTTTGTATCCACTGCTTGCTTTTTTCAATGTCCACCAAGCCATTCTATCCGGAAGCAGTCTTAGAATCAGCTTCTAGCAGGCATTCTACTTCCCAGCTTTAATCCCAGAAGGTATTACTCAACTGCATTGACAAAAGAGAAACCCAGGCTTAGAAGATGAAGTCACTTACCCAGAGATAATTATTTGAAACCAAATTAAATTGACTTCAGAACCTATATGTGTATCTATTAGCCTGTACTTGGTCTTCTCTTTCTAGTTTATCTGTCTTCCAAGGAATAGATGAAGGAAACAAACTCCCAGCTACTTGGGCATATCTGCAGAAGCCTTAAAGCTCTGTCAAATATTCAGCAAAATAACTGCAACAGTTTAGATGATGATGTTTTTAAAACATTCTTTGATCCTCCTCCCTTCATGGGGTGGGGGCCATTTCCCCCTTATTTTGAATCTGGGTAGGTTTACAGCCCAACAAAGTACAACAGAGATGATGCCATCAGACACCTGAGGCTATCATAAAGTCCATACGGCTGTAGTGCTTGTTCTTGAAACCCTGAGTTGCTGTATAAGAAATTCTAGTAGCCAGAGGCCCCCATACTGGAAGCCATGTATAGGTGTGCCTGTTCACAGTCCCACCTGAGAGTACCTTCTAGCCTTCCTCATGAAAGAAACAGACATGAGATGAGGCGTTCTTGGACCTTCCAGGTCGAACATCTGCCAGCTGAACACCACTAAACAACCTCTGTCAATGACACATGGAACAGAAGAATCACCTAGACAAGCCCCACTCAAGTTCTTTACCCATAAAGTCATGATAGAATGATGCGGTTATTTTATTTTATTTTTTTTTTTTTTTTTGAGACAGAGTCTCACTGTGTCACCAGGCGCTAGGCTGGAGTGCAATGGTGCGACCTCGGCTCACTGCAACCTCCACCGCCCGGGTTCAAGCAATTCTCCTGCCTCAGCCTCCTGAGTAGCTGGGACTACAGGTGCGCGCCACCACGCCCAGCTAATTTTTTTTGTATTTTTAGTAGAGACGGGGTTTCACCATGTTGACCAGGATGGTCTCGATCTCTTGACCTCGTGATCCGCCCACCTCGGCCTCCCAAAGTGCTGGGATTACAGGCGTGAGCCACCGCGCCCGGCCAATGTGGTTATTTTAAACCTTACGATGAGCTTACAAGTGTTTGCCACCTGCAACAGACAACTGGAACAACAACTCTGCAAATAAAATTAAATTATCAGTAATTTTATAATCTTATAATTACAGTTTCTTAGTAAAAATGTGATTTTCTTTATGAACATGTAACCTGACTAAGTGAGTTTCCTAATGTGAAAGAGTCTAAAAGGGAATCCCAACATGCTGACTAGTATTTTAGAGTCTACATTTGAGGCCAATGTAACTTTTTAATATGACATGAAGTAGTGGAAGACAGTGGACCATGAGTATGGGTTCTGGTCTTCTCTTTCTAGTTCAACTGTCTTCCAAGGAATAGATAAAGGAAAGAAACTCTCAGCTACTTTGATGTATCTGCAGAAGCCTGAAAGCTCTGTCAAATATTCAAAACAATAACTCTATAACACTTTAGATGATCCCCTAAACACTTTAGATGATCACCTAAACCTGCCAATAGGTCTGCCTGACCAATAGGTCCTACTCACGTTGAGTAGGACTACTTCTGCCACTTTGTTAAATCATTTATCAGGAGGTGCCAATACGGCCAAATAAGAGGCAGCTTGGGAACATAGCTCCCCATGAAAAAGACACAGAAGCCGAGTGGTCTCCACAGTTCCAAATGAGGTACCAGGTTCATTTTGTGGGTCTGGTTGGACAGTGGGTATAAACCAAATAGGGCAAGTTGAAGCAAGGCGGGGCACTGCCCCACCCAGGTGGTGCATGCAACTGACTGGAGGACTGGGCGATCTCCCTCTCTGGGACTTTGGTTTGGATACAGCGCTCCACTCAAGCCCTCTACAACCCACAGAACAGGAGATTTTCACCAGGCTGAAAAGCCTCAGAGAGCTGCCTGAACAGGGCAGAACAGCAACTTCAGCTGCTGTTCTATCACGACTTTATGGGTAAAGAACTTGAGTGGGGCTTGTCTAGGTGATTCTTCTGTTCCATGTGTCATTGACAGAGGTTGTTTAGTGGTGTTCAGCTGGCAGATGTTCGACCTGGAAGGTCCAAGAACACCTCATCTGATGTCTGTTTCTTTCGTGAGGAAGGCTGTCAGCACAGATCTAGGTGGAAGCACTCACTGACGCCAAGGAAGCCAAAAAGCCGGCAGGACGGAGCTACCCACCCCCCAGAAAGAAGGGGAACTGAACACAGGGAAACAGTCCATACGGCAGGACAGGTCTCCCCCCACAAAGCCTAGCAGGCTAAAAAACTCTCACTTCAGAGTTTCACAACCAGAACATCAGTTAAAGAGTGACAGGAATGAACGAGCTCAGCAGGGGGGAAGGTCAGCTGGTATTGCAGAACCTGGCCTAATTTTCCTGAGCAAATATAAGACTCAGGAAAAATACTGCAGCAGCTCCATTGAATCTGTAGCAGCCTAGCAGTGCCTCTGCAGGCAGACAAAGGAAAGGCCACCTCCCCAAGCAGCTACCTGAGATCAAACCTACATAAATTCAAAAAGATGGGAAGAAATCAGTGCATCAAGAATGAAAACATCAAAAACCAGAACACTTCCCCACCACGAGATCACAACTCCTCACCAGCAAGGGAACACAGCAGGATGGAGAACGAATTTGATGAACTGACAGATGGAGGCTTCAGAAGGTAGGTAATAACAAACTTCTCTGAGTTAAAGGAACATGTTCCAACCCAATGCAAGGAAACTAAAAACGTTGAAAAAAGGTTAGATGAAATGCTAACTAGAACAAGCAGCTTAAATAAGAACATAAATGAATTAATGGAGCTGAAAAACACAGCACAAGAACTTCATGAAGAATACACAAGTTTCAATAGCCAGACAGATCAAGCAGAAGAAGGGATATCAGGGATTGAAGATCAACCCCATGAAATAAAATGAGAAGGCAAGCAAAGAGAAAAAACAGTGAAAAGAAATGAAGAAAGCCTCCAAGATATATGAGATTATGTGAAAAGACCTAATCTATGCTTGATTGGTGTACCAGAAGAAGACTAGGAGAATGAATCCAAGTTGGAAAACATTCTTCAGGATATTATCCAGGAGAACTTCCCCAGCCTAGCAAGGCAGGCCAACATTCAAATACAGGAAACACAGAGAACATCACAATGATACTCCTCTAGAAAACCAACCACAAGGCACATAATCATCAGATTCACAAGGGTTGAAATGAAGGAAAAAATCCTAAGGGCAGCCAGAGAGAGAGGTCGGATTACCCACAAAGGAAAGCCCATCAGACTCACAGAGGATCTCTCAGCAGAAACCCTACAAGCCAGAAGAGAGTGGGGGCCAATATTCAACATCCTTAAAGAAAAGAACTTTCAACCCAGAATTTCATATCCAGCCAAACTAAGCTGGAATAAGTGAAAGAGAAATAAAATCTTTTACGGACAGCAATTCCTGAGAGATTTCATCAATACCAGACCTGCCCTACAAGAGCTCCTGAAGGAAGCAAAAAACACAGAAAGGAAAAACCAGTTCCAGTCACTGCAAAAAGAACCAAATGGTAAAGACCAATGGCACAGTGAAGAAATAACGCCAACCAAAGGGCAAAACAACCAGCCAATAACAAAATGGCAAGATCAAATTCATGCATAACAATATTAACATTAAATGTAAACAGACTAAATGCCCCAATCAAAAGACACAGACTGGCAAATTGGATAAAAAGACAAGAACAATTGCTGTGCTGTATTCAGGAGACCCATCTCACATGCAAAGACACACATAGACTGAAAATAAAGGGATGGAAGAAGATTTACCAAGCAAATAGAGAGCAAAAAAAAGCAGGGGTGGCAATCCTACTCTCTGATAAAACGGGCTTTAAACCAACAAAAATCAAAAGAGACAAAGAAGGGCATTACATAATGGTGAAAGGATCAATAAAACAAGAAGAGCTAACTATTCTAAATCTATATGCGCCCAGTACAGGAGCACACAGACACATAAAGCAAGTCTTTAACGACCTACAAAGACACTTAGACTCTCACACAATAATAGTGGGAGACCTTAACACTCCACGGTCAATATTAGATCAACAAGACAGGAAATCTAGGACTTGAATGCAGATCTGGACCAAGTGAACTTAATAGACATTTACAGAACTCTCCACCCCAAATCCACAGAATATACATTCTTCTCAGCACCACATTGCACTTACTCTAAAATCGACCACATAATTGGAAGTAAATCACTCCTCAGCAAATGCAAAAGAACAGAAATCATAACAAACAGTCTCTCAGACCACAGTGCAATCAAATTAGAACTCAGGATTAAGAAATTAACTCAGAACTGCACAGCTACATGGAAACTGAAAAAGTGGCTCTTGAACACAGACTGGATAAACAATGAAATGAAGGCAGAAATAAAGATGTTCTTCAAAACCAAGAACGAAGACACAGCATTCTTTTGGGATACATTTAAAGCAGCATCTAGAGGAAAATTTATAGCAATAAATGCCCACATGAGGGAGCAAGGAAAGATCTAAAATTGACACCCTATCATCAAAATTGAAAGACTTAGAGGAGCAAAATCAAAGAAATTCAAAAGCTAGCAGAAGACAAGAAATAACTAAGATCAGAGCAGAACTGAAGGAGATAAAGACACAAAAAAAAATACTTCAAAAAATCCAGGAGCTGATTTTTTGAAAAGATCAACAAAATATATAGACCGCTAATCAGACTAAAAAGAAAAAAAGAGAGAGAGAAGAATCAAACAGATGCAATAAAAAACGATAAAGGGAATATCACCACCAATTCCACATAAATACAAACTACCGTCAGAGATTACTACAAACAACTCTATGCACATAAACCAGTAAACCTGGAAGAAATGGACAAATTCCTGGACACTTGCACTCTCCCAAGACTAAACCAGGAAGAAGCTGAAACCCTAAATAGACCAATAACAAGGGCTGAAGTTGAGGCAGCAATTAACAGCCTACCAATCAAAAAAAAATCCAGGTCCAGATGGGTTAACAGCTGAATTCTACCAGACGTACAATGAGGAGCTGGTACCATACCTTCTGAAACTATTCCAAACAATACAAAAAGAGGGAATCCTCCCCAATTATTTTATGAGACCATCATCATCCTGATATGAAAACCTGGCAGAGACTCAACTAAAAAAGAAAACTTCAGGGCAATATCCATGATGAACATAGATGTAAAACTCTTCAATAAAATACTGGCAAACCAAGGGATACAGCAAATCAAAAAGCTTATTCATCATGATCAAGTAGGCTTCATCCTGGGGATGCAAGGCTGGTTCAACATACGCAAATCTATAAACATAATCCACCACATAAACAGAACCAAAGACAACAACCACATGATTATCTCAATAGATGCAGAGAAGGCCTTCGACAAAATCCAAACAGCGCTTTATGCTAAAAACTCAATAAACCAGGTATCAATGGAACATATCACAAAATATAAAAGCTATTTACGATAAACCCACAGCCAATATCATAAGGAATGGGCAAAATCTGGAAGTATTCCCATTGAAATCTGACACAAAACAAGGATACCCTCTCTCACCACTCCTATTCAATATAGTTTTGGAAGTTCTGGCCAGAGCAATCAGGTAAGAAAACAAAATAAAGGGTATTCAACTAGGAAAGGAGGAAGTCAAATTGTCTCTACTTGCATATGACATGATTGTATACTTAGAAGACCCCATCATCTCAGCCCAAAATCTCCTAAAACTGATAAGCAACTTCAGCAAAGTCTCAGGATACAAAATCAATGTACAGAAATCACAATAATTCCTATTCACCAATAACAGAGAGCCAAATCAAAGGCGAACTCCCATTCACAACTGCTACAAAGAGAATAAAATACCTAGGAATACAAATGACAAAGAATGTAAAGGACCTCTTCAAGGAGAACTACAAACCACTGCTCAATGAAATAAGAGAGGACACAAACAGATGGAAAAATATTCCATGCTCATGATTGGTAAGAATCAATATCGTGAAAATGGCCATACTGCCCAAAGTAATTCATAGATTCAATGCTATCCCCATCAAGCTACCAATGACCTTCTTCACAGAACTGGAAGAAACTACTTCAAACTCCATATGGAACCAAAAGAGAGCCCACATAGCCAAGTCAATCCTAGGCAAAAAGAACAAAGCTGGAGGCATCACACTGCCTGACTTCAAACTATACTACTAGGCCACAGTAATCAAAACAGCATGTTACTGGTACCAAAACAGAGACACAGACCAATGGAACAGAACAGAGGCCTCAGAAGCAACACCACACATCTACAATCACCTGATCTTTGACAAACCTGACAAAAACAAGCAATGGGGAAAGGATTCCCTGTTCAATAAATGGTGTTGGGAAAACTGGCTAGCCATGTGCAGAAAGCAGAAACGGGATCCCTTTCTGACACCCTACACTAAAATTAGCTCCAGATGGATTAAAGATCTAAACATAAGACCTAACACCATAAAAACCCTAGAAGAAAACCTAGGCAAAACCATTCAGGACATAGGCATATGCAAGGACTTTATGACTAAAACACCAAAAGCACTGGCAACAAAAGCCAAAATAGAAAAATTGATCTAATTAAACTCTAGAGCTTCTGTACAGCCAAAGAAACAATCATTATGGGATCTAATTAAACTCTAGAGCTTCTGTACAGCCAAAGAAACAATCATTAGAGTAAACCGGCAACAAACAAAATGGGGAAAAATTTTTGCAATCTACCCATCTGGCACAGGGCTAATATCTGGAATCTTCAAAGAACTAAAACAGATTTACAAGAAAAAAAAAAAACATTCAAAAGTGGGCAAATGACATGAACAGACACTTTTTCAAAAGAAGGCATATATGAGGCCAACAAACATATGAAAAAATGCTCATCATCACTGGTCATTAGAGAAATGCAGATCAAAACCACACTGAGATACCATCTCATGCCAGTTAGAATGGCAATCATTAAAAAATCCAGAGACAACAGATGCTGGAGAGGATGTGGAGAAAAAGGAACACTTTTACACTGTTGGTGGGACTGTAAATTCGTGTACCCATTGTGGAAGACAGTGTGGCGATTCCTCAAGGACCTAGAAATAGAAATACCCTTTGACCCAGCAATCCCATTACTGGGTATATACCCAAAGAATTATAAATTGTTCCATTATAAAGACACATACATACGTATGTTCATTGTGGCACTGTTTACAATAGCAAAGACTTAGAACCAACCCAAATGTCCATCAATGATAGACTGGATAAAGAAAATGTGGCACATATACACCATGGAATACTACACAGCCATAAAAAGCGATGAGTTCGTGTCCTTCATAGGGACATGGATGAATCTGGAAACCATCATTCTCAGCAAACTGACAAAAGAATAGAAAACCAAACACTGCATGTTCTCACTCATAGGCGGATGTTGAACAACGAGAATACACATAGACACAGGGAGGGGTGCATCACACACTGTGGTCAGCTTAGGGGGCTAGGGGAGGGACAGTGGGGAGTGGGGAGGGTGGGGAAGGATAACATGGGGAGAAATACCAGATATAGATTATGGGGGGATGAAGGTGGTAAACCACCTTGCCATGTATGTACCTATGCAACAATCCTGCATGATCTGCACATGTACCCCAGAACCTAAAGCACAATAAAAAAGTAAAAATTATAAAATAAAAATAAATCATTTATCTTCTCTTAGCCACAGTTTTGTCATCTATAAAACAAAATAATGTATTCTGTCCTAGTTACCTAATATGGTGGTAGAAAAGAGCAAATGAAATAATGAGCATGAATATGGCTTTAAATGTAAAGTACAATGCAAGTACATGGACTTAGTATTGTCATGTGATGTTAACCACTACGAAATTTTAACGATGGCTTCCATGTTGTCAGCTCCCGTGGCCGCATCTCTAATCTCACCTTTTTCATCCCCTGGGCAGCAGCATTAGTCACTGGTGAGCAGTCCCTTTCTTAGCACCCTTTTCTTACCCTTGGCCCTTTGGCCTCCTTTTCTTTCTTTCTTTTGTTAAATGACTCTCACTCTGTCACCCAGGCTGGAGTGCGAAGGCACAATCTCGGCTCACTGCAACCTCCACCTTCTCAGTAGCTAGTACTGCAGTGAGGTGCCACCACGCCCAGCTAATTTTTGTATTTTCAGTAGAGACAGGGTTTCACCATGTTAGCCAGGCTGGTCTCAAACTCCTAACCTCAAGTGATCCACCCGCCCCAGTCTCGCAAAGTGGTGGCATTACAGGCATGAGCTACCATGCCTGGCCAACCTTGGCTTCCTTGACACTTGGTCTCTTCTGAGCTCAAGTCAATCCTGTGTTATATTTGCACATCTGTCTTCTTCTATCAGACCTGTTAATACTGGAACAACCCAATGCTTGGTCCAGTGGCCCTCCATTATCCTCTGTGTGTATTCTCTCCCCTAAGAGATCTCATCTAGGACAATGACATTAAATTCTATATTCCGATAACTATATTCCAATAACTCTCCAAAGCATGTTCCAACTTTGGCTTCTCCACTGAACTCCAGACTTACATATCCAACTGCATGGACAACACTGCCACTTGGCTGTCTGAAAACTATCTTGTATTTAAATGGAAACTATTGATTCTCTCCTGCTGCCTAAAATAAACTAGTTCCAGTTTTTGCCATCTCCATAAATTGAATTTACAGGCAGGGCCCCCGCATATTATTGTGCAAATTGTAAAGAATGCAACCTACACAGCACTCCATGGTAGCCCTACTTTAATTCATTGAATTGCTCACACCAAAAGCACAAGAATTATTCCTGAGTGCTCTCATAACCTGCCTGTTGACATAACTCTAAATTCTCTCAACAACTCTGCTGCCATCCTAGTTCAAGCTATCATCATCATCCTGGGCCCGTGCAACACTTCACAGACTGGCTTCCCACTGATACCCTTGTCCCTCTTAACATCCATTGTCCACCCAGCAGTAAGAATAACTTTTATTATAAGAGATCATGCCTTTTTCGGTGGCTCAAAATCCTCCAGTCATTTCCCGGTACACTCAAAATAAAACCCAAACTTGTCATCTTGGCCTGCAAGACCTGTCACAGCCTGGCCCCAGCCAACTCTGCAGCCACATCCCATGGCACTGTCCCCTCAGTCACTCTATTCATCCTGGCCACTTCCTGCCCCTTGAATATGACACATCACCATATTTTTTGACAATACATTCTAGAGGGAAAAAATGAAAGTAGTATACCTTCATATTACTGAAGTTCCTTTTGTATCTGTCTCGTTTCTGGAAGAGGGAAGCTGCCAATGGTGAGACTTCCAGACCCATCTGGGACATGCACTCCGTTTCTCTAAATAAGATTAATATCTGAGGATCAAAGTTGACAAACAATTCCCCTGTGCCTGGAGCCTTCACCAATAACGAAGCCTCAAGACCTACGTGAATTTCTTCAATCTGTGGGAAGAAACCAACATTACTGCTATTAGAAAGTCTAATGCTTACAGAGTATCTAGTTCAGCTATCGCTGGGAATAAGGATCATCAAGTGTTCTTACATGGATTTGAGCTTCCTAAACTAAGGGCAATAAGATCACTGACTCTTCTCCTAAATCCAGTCTCATAAAAGAGCCTTCAAGTTCTTGGTGTTGATGTTGGGCAGTCAATTCAATCAAACCTTTCGGTCAGGCAGGGCACGGTGGCTCACGCCTATAATCCTAGCACTTTGGGAGGCCAAGGCAGGCAGATAACTGGAGGTTAGGAGTTTGAGACCAGCCTGACCAACATGGAGAAACTCCATCTTTACTAAAAATACAAAATTGGCTGGGCATGGTGGTACATGCCTGCAATCCTAGCTACTCAGGAGGCTGAGCCAGAAGAATCACTTGAACCCAGGAGGCTGAGATTACAGTGAGCCAAAATCATGCCATTGCACTCCAGCCTGGGCAACAAGAGCGAAACTCCCATCTCAAAAAAAACACCTTTTGGTCATGACTCTCACACTGATAAATAAGTAGACACTGTAACAGTGGTGATCTCAAAAGCCATTTAGCTACCTGATACCTTCATGCCTATTCTATTATTCTTCCCAAATAAAAGTTTCACAAAACCTCCCAAACTCAGTTTTTGGTTATCTAGAAAAACAACAAACACAGCTATGGAGCCATCATATCCTGCCAACCTACAAAGAAATACATGTATTGGTAGGATATGCTATGATTAACCAGTTGCATAACCAAAGAAAATTTAAGACTTTGTTTAACAGATGTATTGGTGTTTCATGACACATTTAGGATCTGACTGATTTTGTTTTTTAGACGGAGTCTTGCTCTATCACCAGGCTGGAGTGCAGTGGTGCAATCTCGGCTCACTGCAACCTCCGCCTCCAGGGTTCAAGCAATTCTTCCCCCTCAGCCTCCCAAGTAGCTGGGACTACAGGTACATGCCACCATACCCGGCTAATTTGTGTATTTTTAGTAAAGATGGGGTTTCACCATGTTGGCCAGGATGGTCTCGATCTCTTGACCTTAGGATCCACCCGCCTCAGCCTCCCAAAGTGCTGGGATTACAGGCATGAGTCACTGCGCCTGGCTGGATCTGACTGAATTTTAAAAAGGAAGCTATCCTAATAGATTGGGCATAAGAACCAATAAACAAGATCTTCTCACTTTGGAGTTTGTAAATTACACTTTCTAACTTACACTTTTGAGTTTATAAATTAAATAAAAATGAGGTTTTGCTACCTGGCTTGTGTTTGTTTTTTTTTTTTCAAATTTAATAATTACTTTTCTTTGTGGACATATTACACTCTTTGATT
This sequence comes from Alouatta palliata, assembly GCA_004027835.1. Classification (NCBI taxonomy): domain Eukaryota; kingdom Metazoa; phylum Chordata; class Mammalia; order Primates; family Atelidae; genus Alouatta; species Alouatta palliata. Next base: position 50,238 of record PVKV010015146.1, read on the forward strand.
GCTCAGATTCAACCCAACTACCTTATAAAATACCTGCAAATCCAGCTTTCTACAGAAATAACACTGTCAAATGCTAAGGAGGGGTTCCCATGATTCCAACAATGGGAAGAGTATAAATTTAGGGACTCACCTGCCGAAGCCACGCCCTGTGGAAGAGGACCTCAAACTCCAGGAGGACTTTGGCCATCCTGTTGTAACTGCGAATTATAGGTTTGGCTTCTGCCGTGCTTAGCACAGTTGGGTGCTGCTGGAAAAGCTGCATGGGCTGCTGAATCCTGTGGAAGAGCTGGCGGGCCCACAGGATCTTCCCAGCGATGGGAGGCTGGTTTCGAGCCAGAGGAGGATCATATTTCTGCTTTGTATACAACTTTGAAATCATATCAATGTCAGCGCCATAGTTCTCAAGGATAAGTCGATATTTATCATCAATACCAAGATTAGGTATATTCAATCTGATTTTTAAAAAACAGTTAAAAGCTTGAATTAATGGAATAAAATATAATAAAATACATAATAAAAATATCTAGTAATCTCATTTATTAATATTTATTTTAAAACAAATGCTAATGAAAAAGAATGAGATATTTGTGTGGAATATTAAAAGAATAAAAATAAAACTCATCCATAAAATGTAGGCAAAACTATTTACTTGGAAAGACTTTTTTCTAATTGCCTATACATTAGAAAATATAACTATAGGCAGTCACAAGGTACTTCAAAGCTAAGAGTATTCTCTATTTCCAGAAATAAAATAAATTCTGAATCCTTAAGAGGATTAATCCTCTGAAAAACTAAAAAACTATGATCTCAAATTGTCAAGAGAGGTTTTTCTTTCCTTTGGAATAAGAAATAATAATAATAGTAATGACAACAATAAAAGCTAAACTACCCCAATTTTAGGTAATAGAAAATTTCTTGAAACTTTTACCTTTCAAATTTCTTCAACATTCTTAGAGCTTGATTTGTGTTTTGAATCTTTTCAAATGTAATATCCATGAACTTCTGCAACTCATTCTAAAACAGAAGAAAATCTGATGATGAACAATAAAATAGAATCGGGAATTTCCTGTTTAGTAACAAGACAAAGGAACTTTCCATTCTGTGCAAGCACCTATGATATGGAAGAAAATGTAACTGAAAATTGAATGAGCTTAAAAGAAAAATAAATGCCCAGAAGCCAGAAGCAAAGAGAGACTTGAAAGCCAGGGCAGCCACGGGAGCTGGCACCACAGCAGCTTCCATGGGTGCTGGGCCAGACACAGAGCCTGGGGGCTGGCATGGGGGCTTTCTCACAATATGGAGAGAAGGGTCATGGGGTCCTAGCACTCTCAGCAGATCCTGTGGAAAGCCAGGATCTCTGAAGCGCTGCCCAGTACACACAAAGGGAATTGAGTCACAAGTTGGGAAAGCTGCAAAGAGGCTTGACATCTACCCAAACCCTGAAATAGGTGGGAAAAAGTCACCCTGCAATGGGGTTCTCATACTTTCTCATCATAGCTACTCACTTCTACCACTGTAATGCCAAAGCACCCATAGACAGTGCACAATTAAATGGGAAAAGCACTTTCTGGCTCTTGGCCATAGTTTGCTGACCCCTGCCCTAGCGGAACTGAAATCTCACATCTGTGCCACACCTAGATAAGGGGTCCAAGTTTAAACTACACATGAAATGAAAGGGATATAACACAAGACACGGACGTAAAAGCTCGTCTGGGAAGGTAAAACCACTAAGACCACAGCAGAATTCATGAAAAGCCACTCTATAGAAACACTTTGAAAAGCCAGGGCCAAAAGATTCCTACTGGAAAGAAAAATAAATATATAACTTCTAAAGAAGCTCAAAACGTTTTTGAAAACCCCATGAGAAAATGATCTTTGAGTGAGGAGGAGCAGAATGCACAAACATAGTTAGTAACCAAGTACTAGAAATGATAGAGCAGTCCGAAGGAGACTATGAAATAAATATATTTAAAGTTGTTAAACAGTAAAGAAGAAACGAAACCATAGAAAGAACGGAACAGTATAAAATAAGAGCATTCAGATATTTAAAAATAAAACTTACACATATACACGGGAACATAATTACAATTCAAAACATAATAGATGCAAATTACATATACATGAAAAGGAAAATGATGAACAGCAAGACAGTTCTCAAACTAAATCACCCAAAGTATGGCAGAGAAACAAAGAAATGGAAAAATACACAAAAAAAAGATGTTAACAAACATGGAAGATATTAAAAAAAAAATGTAACATACGGCTTGCCTGTTGGAAATCCTGAAAGAAGAAGGTATTTAAAATGATAAAAGCTGAGTATTTTCCACAGTTAAAAAAAGACTTAGGGAGGAGGATCCAAGATGGCCGATTAGAAGCAGCTGAGGATTGCAGCTCCCAGTGAAAGCACGGAGGGTGAGTGGACGCCGCATTCCCAGATGGATTTTTATTGCCCACAGACCAGGAGATTCCCAGGGGGAGGAGCCCCACGGGTCGCCAGTGCGGCTGGTTTGGCCAGTGCAGCTCTTTTCGCCGGCGCGGCTGTTTTCGCCGGCGCGGCTGTTTTCGCCCACGCCGATGTTTTGGGCGGCACCCCAGCACAGCAGTTCCCCATACAAAATACATGGGTCCGGGTGCCGTTTTAGCTGGCAATTGGAGCTCAGGGAAGGCAGAGTCGCCCATTCATCTGATTTAAAAAGGGGACTGAAACAGGCAGCCAGGCCAGGAGATTTCCCAGGCAAAAAAACACCACGAATCTCAGCGCCTGAGGTATCAGCCGGCACAGTGGGTCACCACATGGGAAATCACACAGATCCCGGCACCTTTTCAACAGGCGGCTGGAACACCTGGGAGACAGTCAACCATTCAACTTAAAAACAAAGGCTCTGAGGCAGGGAGCCAGGTGATCAGGCTCAGCAGGTCCCACCCCCACAAGAAAACAGCCATCGGAACGCTCTGGATCGAGAGTTTCACAGCAAGCACAGCTGAACCCAGGACGGTCCAGCTCGGTGGGGGAGGGGCGTCCGCCATTACTGAGGCAGTCTGCCACTACGGAGGTACTCTGCCATTGCAGAGGCAGTTCTAACTACACCGGTATAAACTGGACTGCAGGGAAGTTCACACGGCAGCTGGGTGGAGCCCAAAGCAGCTCAGCAAAGCCTCTGCAGGCAGTGACTAGGCTGCCTCATCGCTGGGCAAGGCAGCCCTGAGAAAAAGGCAGCAACACAAGGGAAACTCATAAATAAAGCCCTAACCCCCCAGGACAGAGCACCAGGGGAAAAAAAAAGGGTTTATGAGTTCTGCTGCAGCAGACTGAAACGTACCTGCCCAGCAACTCTGAATGAACAACGGAGCTCACAGCTCAGCACTTGAGCTCCTATAAAGGACACTCTGTCTCCTCAAGCAGCTCTCTGACCCCCCATATATCCAAAGAGTCACCTCATAAAGGAGAGCTCAGACTGACATGTGGCGGGTATTCTTCTGAGACAAAGATAGCAGAAGAAGAAACTGGCAGCAACCCTTACTGTTCTACAGCCGCTGCAGGTGATCCCCAGGCAAGCAAGGCCAGGAGTAGACCTCAGCAGTCCTACAGCAGAGGGGCCAGACTGTTAGAAGCAAAACTAAGAAACAGAAAGAAATAACTTCATCATCAACAAACTGGACATCCAGTGAGAGACCCCATCTGAAAATCACCAACCACAAAGACCACACATAGATAAATCCACAAAGATGGGAAGAAACCAGTGCAAAAAGGAGGAAAACACCCAAAACCAGAACGCCTCTCCTCCTACAAGGGATCACAACTCCTCACCAGCAAGGGAACAAGGCTGGATGGACAATGAGTGTGATGAAATGATAGAATCACGCTTCAGAAAGTGGGTAATAAGAAAATTCTGTGAGCTAAAAGAACATGTTCTAACCCAATGCAAAGAAACTAAAAACCCTGAAAAAAGATTTGAAGAAATGCTAATGAGAATAACAAACTTAGAGAGGAATGTAAGTGAATTGATGGAGCTGAAAAACACAACATAAGAACTTTGCAAAACATACACAAGTTTCAACAGCCGAATTGACCAAGCAGAAGAAAGGATATCAGAGGTCGAAGATCAACTCAATGAAATAAAACGAGAAGGCAAGAGTAGAGAAAAAGGGTAAAAAGGAATGAACAAAGTCTCCAAGAAATATGGGACTATGTGAAAAGACCTAATCTACGTTTGATAGGTGTACCTGAATGTGATGGAGAGAATGAATCCAAGCTGGAAAATACTCTTCAGGATATTATCCAGGAGAACTTCCCCAACCTAGGAAGGCAGGCCAATATTCAAGTCCAGGAAATATGGAGAACACCACAAAGATATTCCTCAAGAAGAGCAACCCCAAGGCACATAATCGTCAGATTCACGAGGGTTGAAATGAAGGAGAAAATGCTAAGGGCAGCGAGAGAGAAAGGTTGGGTTACCCACAAAGGGAAGCCCGTCAGACTCACAGTGGATCTCTCAGCAGAAACCCTACAAGCCAGAAGCGAGCGGGGGCCAATATTCAACATCCTTCAAGAAAAGAACTTTCAACCCAGAATTTTATATCCAGCCAAACTAAGCTTCATAAGTGAAGGAAAAATAAAATCCTTTGTGAACAAGCAAGAACTCAGGGATTTCATCACCACCAGGCCTGCTTTACAAGAACTCCTGAAAGAGGCACTAA
>PVKV010015147.1:0-54911 GCA_004027835.1 Alouatta palliata
GTTTCGCTCTTGTTACCCAGGCTGGAGTGCAATGGCGCGATCTCGGCTCACCGCAACCTCCGCCTCCTGGGTTCAAGCAATTCTCCTGCCTCAGCCTCCCGAGTAGCTGGGACTACAGGCACGTGCCACCATGCCCAGCTAATTTTTGTATTTTTAGTAGAGACGGGGTTTCACCATGTTGACCACGATGGTCTCGATCCCTTGACCTCGTGATCCACCCGCCTCGGCCTCCCAAAGTGCTGGGATTACAGGCGTGAGCCACCGCGCCCGGCTCTTGAGAATTCTTAAAAGAGGACCCCAAGTATTCCCAGGAGTGATTCCTAAGCGTCCATAACTTGTCATCGCTCCTTGGCTATCTCAGATGGAGTTCATGTCTCCCAACATCCATCCCACTCTGTTCCTCCTTCCTCAGCCTCTCCTCCCTCAACTCCCTTGGCCAGTGAGCCCCCAAGTCCTTGTGGTTCCTACTTCCAGAATTGTTCTCGGTTCTATGTACTACCTTCAGCTGTCTGGTCTGCTCACCATCAACCCCCACCTGGGTAACTGCCTCCAGTCTCTCTGCCTCCACCCTAGCCTCTGCTCCCATCCTCTCTCCTCCATAAACCACAGTGTGCCCTCCCCCCTCTCCCTCCCTCCCTCCCTTCCTTCCTTCCGAGACAGAATCTTGTTCTGTCATCCAGCAGGCTGGAGTGCATTGGTACAATCACAGCTCACTGCACTCTCAAACTCCTGGGCTCAAGTGATCCTCCTGCCTCAGCCTCCCGAGTACCTAGGACCAGGTTCATGCCACTGCATCTAACTAATTTTTTTTTTTTTTTTGGTAGAGATGGGGTGTCACTTTGTTGCCCAGACCTCCCACCTTGACCTCCTAGAGTGCTGGGATTACAGGTGAGAGCCACCATGCCCAACCCACAGTGATCTTTTCAAAATAAAAGCCTCATTGTGTTTCCATAAAACTTTGAACTGCTGGGCATGGTGGCTCACGCCTGTAATCCCAGAACTTTGGGAGGCTGAGATGGGCGGATCACCTGAGGTCAGGAGTTCGAGACCAGCCTGACCAATATGGTGAAACCCCATCTTTAAAAAAAAAAAAAACAACAACGGGGGGCGGGGGTGGGAAGCTGACCGCCCTTGCCTGCCTCTAAGAAAAAAAAAAAAAAAAAAAAACCAACTTTGAACTAACAGTGGCTCCCCACTGTATTTAGGATAAAGTCCAAATTCCTTGACCTGACTCATAAAGCCCTCCGTGACCTGGGCTCTGCTTGCATCTGCAGCCTTATCTAAATTCCAGCAATCTCAGCCTCTCTCATCGCTTCCTGACTAACCCTCCCAGGCACCGCACATAGTTTGCCTTCTTATCAACTCCTGCTCATCCTCCAGGCTCAGCTGGAAGTGCCACTAAGTCTGGATTAAGTGTCCCCACTCACCACCAATACCCTTGTCACACTGTCTGTGACATTGTCTGTGTATGTGTCTTCCCCTGTTAGAGGACTCCCTAAGGGTAGAGGCTGGGTGGACCTGGTGCTCTCCGGTACTCCCAGCATCTGGCACAGTGCCTGGTGCACAGAAGGTTCTCAATACGTGTGAGAGTAGAGCATTCTCATCGTAGCCCCTCACCAACCAGCACCCTCAACACGCTCTACTTCCTTTCCACACACCCTACTCTGAAACACCTCATTCTAGGCTCCCCTTCCTCCTGAGGGCCTCACCTTTCCTGCCTCACTTCATCCGAGCTCCCTCTGCAACCAGGCCGCTATCCAACCTGGCCTCAGGCACAGTCACAATAACCATAGTAAGGAGAGCTACTGTTTACAGAGCACTCACCATGTGTCATGACCGGTTCTAGACTCCTTCCATTCTTTGGCTCATTTCATAACCAGCAGGAGGTAACAAAGGGGGTTGGCCCTATGACCTAACTTGTCTGATGGTTCTGGACAGGTCCCTCCAGGAGACTGTGTAACTCCATAGTCACCATGTGTAAAGGAGATGGGGTATGCGCTAGGCCTCAATAAAAGTATATTGAGGGAAGGAACACTATAATTGCCTACCTTTATAGTAGGTTCTATCACTAGTAAAACATTATCTCTGGGCGATAATGTTTTATAAGCCCTGGGAGGTGAGCATGGCAAGGTCATTATTCTCATTTTATAGAGGAGAAATCCCTTCAAGGGAGTGAGGAGGGACCCGCTTCCGGCCACACCAGTGGTAATGGGCTCTCATCCAAAGTGCAGCACCTCCAGGGCTATGCGGAGGGGTCCTGGGTGGTGTATGACAGGGAGGTGCTCTGCCAGACTGGATGGAGCCCTTCAGGACCATTCATCCGGTGGTCTCAACCCTCACTGGGCATCAACATTGCTTGGAGGAAGGGGGCTTTCAAAACTGCCAATTGCCCAAAGTCTTGGCTATTTTGATTCAGTAATTGATCTGGGGGACACATAGGCATGGGCATTTTTCTTTTTTTTTTTTTTTTTTTTTTTTTTTTTTTTGAGATGGAGTCTCTCTTTGTTGCCCAGGCTGGAGTGCAGTGGCATGATCTGAGCACAATGAAACCTCCGTTTCACAGGTTCAAGCCATTCTCATGCCTCAACCTCCGGAGTGGCTGGGATTAGAGGGGTGTGCCACCACACCCAGCTAATTTCTCTGTTTTTAGTACAGACGAGGTTTCACCATATTGGCCAGGCTGGTCTCAAACTCCTAGCTTCAAGTGATCTGGCCACCTCAGCCTCCCAAACTGCTGGGAATACAGGCATGAGCCACCGTGCCTAGCCACATTTTTCAGTTAAAAAAAGAAAAAAAGAAAACACTTTAAGGCCAGGTGTAGTGGCTCATGCCTGTAATTCCAGCACTGTGGGAGGCTGAGGTGGGTGGATCACGAGGTCAGGAGTTCGAGACCAGCCTGACCAACATGATGAAGCCCTATCTTTACTAAAAATACAAAAATTAGCCAGGCGTGGTGGTGCACACCTGTAATCCCAGCTACTCAGGAGGCTGAGGCAGGAGAATCACTTGAACCCGGGAGGCAGAGGTTGCAGTGAGCCAAGATTGTACCATTGCACTCCAGCCTGGGGGTCTGTCTCAAAAAAAGAAAAAAATTTTTCACAAAAACCACAACACTTTAATCGGTCATTTCACAGATGAAGAAACTGTTTGGAGTGGGAATTTTAATTCCCAGGTGATACTTATTGAGTGTTTACCATGCTAGGCACTGTTCCAAATACTGCAGGCTCACCTGATCCTCACCATACCCCTGCATGGAAGAGACTATTATTTTTAAATTATTTTTTTAATTTATTTTTTGAGGCAGAGTCTCCCTCTGTCGTCCAGGCTGGAGTGCAGGAGTGCGATCTCGGCTCACTGCAACCTCTGCCTCCTGGGCTCAAGCAATTCTCCTGCCTCAGCCTCCTGAGTAGCTGAGCTTACAGGCATGCGCCACCATGCCTGGCCAATTTTTTTTGTATTTTTAGTGGAGTCAGGTTTCCACCATGTTGGCCAGGCTGGTCTCGAACTCCCAAGCTCAGGCCGCCCACCTTGGCTTCTCAAAGTGCTGGGATTACAGGCGTGAGCCACCATGCCTGCCCTAAATTATTTCTTAGAGATGGGGTCTTACTCTGTTGTCCCTCACTGTAGCCTTCAACTCCTGGGCTCAAGCAGTCCTTCCAGCTCAGCCTCATGAGTAGTGAGGATAGAACTTTTTTTTTTTTTTGAGATAGAGTTTCACTCTTATTGCCCAGGCTACAATGCAATGGTGCTATCTCAGCTCACTGCAACCTCTGCCTCCTGGGTTCAAGCAATTCTCCTACCTCAGCCTCCCGAGTAGCTGGGACTACAGGCATGCACCACCACACCTGACTACTTTTGTATCTTTAGTAGAAATGGGGTTTCTCCATGTTGGTCAGGCTGGTCTCGAACTCCCTACCTCAGGTGATCCGCCCACCTCGGCCTCCCAAAGGGCTGGGATAACAGGCGTGAACCACCGTGCCCGGCTGGAACTTGTATTATCAGTTCCATTTTACAGCTGAGAAAGCACAAAGGGTGCAATGTGGCACAATTAACAAATGGTGGAGCTGGGATTCAAACCCTAAGACCTGGCCTCAAAGGCCACATTCTCAACCTTGACTCCATAGCTGTCAACCCCAAAGTTGCAGAGGAGCCAGTGGTGGAGCCAGGCCCAGAATGCAAGTCTCTTCTGGGCAGAAAAGTCAGAGAGCCAGTGAAAGTGGGTAAACTGAGGTCAGAAAAGCCACAATCCAAGCCTAGAACCCCAGTAGCTTCTAGGAGGCCTAGAGCTAAAGAGAGGGCTCCAGGGCCGTCTCCTTCAAAGGGGAGGAAGGGGCTGACAGTAGAGCAGCTTTGCCTGCCTGCCTCCCTCCCTGCCAAAGGGGAGCCCTGACCAGCCCCAGCTGAGCTGTCACCTCCCTGTTCGAATTGATGCAGCCTCCTAATTGTCCATCACGAGGAGGCAATTAAGCCTAATTAGAGAGCCAGAGCTAATTAGTGCTCTGCTTCCCACAGCCTCTGGGCACCCCAGGGGTCTACAGGAACCTGCTGCCCACTTCCTCCCACCCCCAGGGAGGAGAAGTGTTGCTTACATCAAGCATACTGGAAGTTTATATTCCTCCCTCCCTCTCCCAGGGATCAAGGGGTGAGCATCTTGGCTTACCCCTTACCTTTGCAGTGCAGGGTAGCTCTGTCTCTCAGTCCCACTAGATATGACTTGCCTTCCCTGACAACTGACGGCATTCATGTCATCCCACGGTTCACAAGCACTTTCCTGACACCCCCTCCATCCATCTCCCTACAAGGCTACAGGTAGGGTGTCCTGAGTTACCACTGGGGCTCAGAAAAGGTAAGTGATTTGCTTGGGATCACACAGCCCATTTTGGCCACAGATCTTGTGCCCCTAGCAGACGTGTGTGAGAAGTCCTTCCTGTGATCTCACCTCAGTTATTCCTGATGTAACACGGTAGACAGGCGGGCGGTGAGTTGTGTACATTCTTTTCACATGGCATTTTATGTTACGTTATCCCTTTGCACCTGTCTCACTCCATCTGTTCATCTACCTGACTCCTGTCCCAAGAACCCAGTGCCAAATTCAAGAAGTCCTTTCTGGGCTTACAGAACTTGAAGTCTGTGGACAGGGAATCTAGTTCACTCGTCCATTAACTTGCCTGTGACCTCGGAAAAATCTCTCCCCTTCTATGAGCCTCAGTTTTCACACTTTCAAAACAAGAAGACCAGACTGGAAGAGTTCTAAGGTCTTTCCAACCTCCATCCCTTGTACTACAAGGGAATAGATGATGAGGGGCTAAACTTTCCCCTTGCATGCTATCAAGGCCCAGGGGTGAGATGGGCATACCCCTCTCCTACTGAAACTGTGTGGGCCCCAAAGCTGAACAAGAATGAAACTATCCTGACAGAGACTAAGAGGCTGGGAACTCCCAAGCTATAGCAGAAGCTGGAGGTTAGGGGTAATGGTGCAGACACGATCACACACGCACACGCACGCACCGCATACACGCACACACATACACGCACACACATACATGCACACACATACATGCACACACATACATGCACACACATACATGCACACATGCACACACACTCCTGCCCCCAGGACCAGGGCAGAGAGAAAATGGTAGGGGAGCTGCCATCCAGTTGGATGGACCAGAACTGGGGTCTGCTCTCTTGGGCTTGGAGGAGAGTGAGAGGTAGAATGGCTGCCCAGGTTCTGGCCCACCTCAGGCCATGCAGTTTGCCAGCCTCCCTCCGTATTAGTGTTGGGCTGACACAGGGCAGGGCAGGCAGGGAGGCTGGGGGACTTGGGGTCCATCTCCTCTGGGGCCTGAGCCATCCTCTAACTCCCATGCTCTTGCTCTCTCTTTTCTGCTTTCTGGGCCTTCCCAAGCATGGTAAAGAGTCAGGCTAACCTGGGTTCCGATCCTAGCTCTGCCACTCATGTACTGCTCATGCCACCGTGGGCCGGGCTGAGTTTCCTCTTTGATAAAAAGGGATCACATGAGTTCCATAGGGCTGTTGTGAGCAATTCGTGAGGCGTGCATGTACGGTGTGGAGCAGAGCACCTGCCCCTTGTTGGGGCTCAGTTCTGCCATCCTTCAGTTTCCCTGCTGGTACCTGGCAGAGCGGAGACCCTGGGCCTGGGCTGCAGGAGTGCATACTAAGCAGCGAGGAGGAGTCACAGGGCATCCGGTCCCCAGCACCAGGTCCCTCTGCAGCCTTCCCTTTCCTGTGGTGAATCACTGCTCACAGACCCTGGGGACCCAGGAGTCCCCAGCTTGCCACAAACACTACCATTGTCATGGAAACCGGGCCTCCCCTTCCTCTCTCGCTGATTGATTTCACCGCAGCTTCTCCCACACTGTGTCTGGTTCCTAGATCTCAGCTTTTGACTCTGACTGACTTCACCGCCGCTCATTTCAAGTTCCCAACAGAACAGCAGCCTCATCAGAACCCCCAACCCCTCAGGCGGGCCCCTTTCCCAGGTGGCCACCACTCCCTTCCCTGCCATGTTAGACTGGACACCCCCCTAGGAAAACATCTTTCCAGGAGGAATGAGCGAGAGTCTGGCCCCCACCCCAGGGCCTGGAACTTCACCCAGGCCTCAGGACGCATCTCTCCTGCCCCAGCTGAGAACCATCAGCGCTGGGGCATGAGATGAGCCAGGGCAAGGGAGGTGGCCATGGGGAGAGACTGACGGGTGCCGACGCCACCTGCTGGCCCAGTGGGGACCAGCCCCACCTTCTCCTTCCCCGTGGGTTCGTCCAGCCTAGTGCTGAGTGGCGGGAAGCCCTGGCTGTGTCCTTCCAGAGGAGACCCTCGTCCACATCATTCATTCATTCACAAATATTTACTCAGTGCCACCTGGGTGCCAAAGACAGCTTTTGTCTTCACGGAAAAAGTAATAAATGGGTGATGAGTGCCTCCGAACGGAACGCCGGGGAGCAGAAAACCCCGCACCTAACCCAGTCTGCGGAAAGGATGATTAAGCTGAGTCCTGGATAATAATCACCAACATTTATTAAGCGTTTTCTGTGTACTAGACAGTATGTCAGTACTTTACATGCCTCTTCCCACTAATTGCACAACAATCCCGTGAGGTAATTGCTACTATTATCTTCACTTTACAAATGGGAAAACAGGTTCAGAGATGTGCAGTAATTTGCATAGGGCTCACAGGTACTACGCAGAGCACTGCCACCACCTAACAGGCTCCTGCTTGAATAGCCAGGCAGAAAGGGAGAAGAAAGTGTGTTCTAGGCAGAGGAAATGGAGAGGGGGAGCCCCTGGCTGTGTAGACAGAGGAGGAGAGACAGGCAAAGGGAACCAAAAAGGAACACCCAGGAAGGCAGAGAAAAGCCGGGAGAAAACAAAGAATTTGGAGGGAAAGGAGACACCTGTTGGATCAGAGGTCAAAAGCAAAGCAATGTAAAAACTGAGACTAGACACAGCATCGCTCTCAGGAAGCCCTGGGCAGTGTGGGAAGCTGGGACGCAGAAACACAGGAGGCCGCAGTAGATGATGCCTCTGCACAGGTCTGAGTGTCAGCGCTGGAGCCGAGCCACAGCCCCTGAGTAGTCTGTGAAGGCTGCCTAGAGAGATATGGACGGTGACCCGCCTGGAAGGGCATGCAGGATATGGGCAATAAGGGAGACCAGGCAGCCTGAGTGTAACTCTCCAAGTTCTGGGACTGGACACAAGAATTAATGAGAAGTGTGGGGAGGGAATAGAGTGGGGAGCAGCCTGGCCTCTAACTCCCAGGCCCCTGGGGGAGCTGGAAGAGGGCCTAGTGCAAGGATGTTGGCATTAAGTGTCTTGGAGGTCATCAGGCTCAAATCACTGCACCTGCAGGGGTTTGCATCTTGCTGGTCAGAGCCCGCTGTTCACACTGAAATCAGCCGTGGTGAGAGAATTTACCCCATGGAAACTGGCAACTGCCACAAACCAGGGCATTCCCCACCCTGGTTATTAAACATTTACCAGCACACCGCCGTTCCATTCTCCTACCCTCCCCCTTTCAAGAAGAGGAAACTGAGATGGGGAGTGACTCATTCAGTATCACATGGTCCTTTTCTTCCTTTCACTCATTCCATCAATCATTTACTCAACAAATTTTTATTGAATGCCTCCTCTATGCTAGGTCTTGGAGAGACACATCCCTTATTCATTGGAGAGCTACCAGTCTGTAGCATGAACATGTAAACTGGCTTTGAAAGCACTGAGAACTGGCCGGGCGTGGTGGCTCATGCCTACAATCCCACCACTATGGGAGGCCGAGGAGGGTGGATCACCTGAGGTCAGGAGTTCGAGACCAGCCTGGCCAATATGGTGCAACCCCACCTCTACTAAAAATACAAAAATTAGCTGGGCCTGGTAGCTCATGCCTGTAATCCCAGCACGCTGGGAGGCAGAGGAAAGCAGATCACAAGGTCAAGAGATCAAGATCATCCTGGCCACCATGGTGAAACCCTGTCTCTACTAAAATTACAAAAAAATTAGCTGAGTGTGGCGGTATGCACCTCTAGTCCCAGCTACTCAGGAGGCTGAGGCAGGAGAATTGCTTGAACCTGGCAGGTGGAGATTGTAGTGAGTTGAAATCATGCCACTGCACTCCAGCCTGGGTGACACAGCAAGACTCCATCTCAAAAAAAAAAAAAAAAATTAGCTGGGTGTGGTGACACACACCTGTAATCACAGCTACTTGGGAGGCTGAGGCAGGAGAATCACTTGAACCCAGGAGGTGGAGATTGCAGTGAGCCGAGATCGTAACACTGCACTCCAGCCTGGGCAACAGTGTGAGACTCCACCTCAAAAGAAAGGAAAGAAAGAATGAATGAACGAACTGGAGCTAAGCGCTAACAAAGGGGTAAATACTGGGCATCCCAGCAGGCTTTGGGGGTATACCTAAGGCCATCAGCATGGTCAGGAAGGCCTCCCAGAATACCCAACTTATCCTTGGCCAGGCTCGGTGGCTCCTGCCTGTAATTTCAGCACTTTGGGAGGCCAAGGCGGGCAGATCATGAGGTCAGGATTTTGAGACCAGCCTGGCTAATATGGTAAAATCCCATCTCTACTAAAAATATAAAAATTAGTCCAGCGTGGTAGCACATGCCTGTAGTCCCAGCTACTTAGGAGGCTGAGGCAGAAGAATTGTTTGAACCCGGGAGGCGGAGGCTGCAGTAAGTCGAGATTACGCCACTGCACTCCAGACTGGGCAACAGAGTGAGACTCCATCTCAAAAAAAAAAAAAAAAAAGAAGACACGACTCCTCCACTTCAGCTCAGGTCTGAAGGATGAGTGTGAGATAGCCAAAATGTCAGAGTGGGTTCAAGGCAGAGGGAACAGTGCGTGCAAAGACCTAGAGGGTGGAGAGGGCCTGGCAGGAGCAGGGGACCCAGGTATACTTCTCACACAAGCCTCACTTTACTAGCAGTGACTGAGAGAAGGTATCTGCATGCTTAGGGATCCCTTCTGAGCCATCGACCAAGCCACATCAGTGAGTTAGCAGCACTACTGAGTTCCTGCTGTGTATGAGCCCCAGACCAGGTGCTGCAGAGTGGAGGAACCCAGTGACAGGATATACCAAACCTCATGCAGACAGCATCCCCTTGGAGATCAGATGAGGGCAGGCTGTGAGGGCCCAGGTGTGGGAGTGGGGATGGAAGGGGAGAGGAGAGACGGAGCTGGGTGTGGGAGTGAAAGGTATGCTGGAAAAGCAGAGGGCGAAGTTGAATATTTGGCAATGTGTGGGCGAGGGAAAGGGTGTTTGAGAGGGATGTATGGATGAGCAAACAGCAAAACAGTTTCCAAATAGCAAGCATTTATTAAGCACCTACTTTGTGCTGGGTGCTGAGAATATGGGAATAGATTAGATCCAGTCCCTGTTCTCAAAGAGCTTCCAGTGTACTGGGGAAACAGAAGTGTTAACATTAACAGTTACAATAGAGCATGATGCACAGTAAGGGATACCCAGAAGTCGCCAGGGGAGATTTATGGGAAAAACTGACATGTGGCTGGGTGCAGTGGCTCACATCAGTAATCCCAGCACTTTGGGAGGCTAAGGCAGGCTGATCACTTGAGCTCAGGAGTTTGAGATCAGCCTGGGAAATATGCGAAAACACTGTCTCTACAAAAAATACAAAAATTAGCCTGGGAGGTGTAAGTTGCAGTCAGCCAAGGTTGCGCCACTGCACTCTGGCCTGGACAACGCAGCAGGACTCCATCAAAAGGAAGGAAGAAGAAGGAAGGAGGGAGGGGGGGGAGGGAAAGAAGGAAGGAAGGAGGGAGGGGAGGGAGGGAGGGAAGGAAGGAGGGAAGGAGGGAGGAAAAGAAGGAAGGAAGGAGGGAGGAAAAGAAGGAAGGAAGGAGGGAGGGAAGGAGGGAAAGAAGGAAGGAGGGAGGGAGGAAGGAAGAAGGGAAGGAGGGAGGGAGGGAGAGGGAGGGAGGAAGGAAGAAGGGAAGGAGGGAAGGAGGGAGGGAGGGAAAGAAGGAAGGAAGGAGGGAAGGAGGGAAGGAGGGAGGGAAAGAAGGAAGGAAGGAGGGAGGGAGAGGGAGGGAGGAAGGAAAGAAGGAAGGAGGGAGGGAGGGGAAAGGGAAAGGAAAGGAAAGAAGGAAAGAAAGAAATTTCATGCGCTGGAGTAGAGAATGGGAAGGAGGGGCAGCATGAGCTGGTCAGATGGGCAGGAGCCAGCCAGGACAAGAAGGACATAATCACCACATTAAGGAATGTGAATCTGATGGCAATGGGGAGCTAAGACAGTGTTTTTAGCATGGGCATTTCACAATCAGTCACTTTTTTTTTTTTTTTTTTGAGATGGAGTCTCACTCTGTCGCCCAGAGCTTGAGTGCAGTGGCACAATTTTGGCTCACTGCAACCTCTACCTCTTGGCTTCAAATGATTCTCCTGCCTCAGCCTCCCAAGTAGCTGGGATTACAGGTGCTCACCACCACGCTCGGCTAATTTTTGTAGAGATACGGTTTCGCCAGGTTAGTCAGGTTGGTTTCAAACTCCTGACCTCTGATGATCCGCCCTCCTTGGCCTCCCAAAGTGCTGGAATTACAGGTGTGGGCCACCGCACTCAGCCCACATGGACTTTCTTCCAGGGCTCTGGCCTGTGCTATCATCATCTGCTGTTCCCTGACCCTTCACCTGGCTAATGCTTGTCTTGCAGGACTCAACTTACATGTCAATGTTTTTGTTTTTTTTTTTTTAGATAGGGTCTGGCTCTGTCACCCAGGCTAGAGTGCAGTGGCACCAGCTCACTGCAACCTCTGCCTCCTGGGCTCAACCCATCCTCTCATCTCAGCCTCCCAAGTAGCTGGGATTATAGGCACATGCCACATTTTATTTCTTTTTTCTTTTTTATTCTTTTTTTTTTTTTTTCAAAGACAGGGTTTCACCATATTGGTCAGGCTGGTCTTGAACTCCTGACCTCAGGTGATCTGCCCACCTTAGCCTCCCAAAGTGCTGAGATTACAGGCATTAGCCACCACGCCCAGCTACACGCCACATTTTAAAATGTTTTAAGCATTTAAAACATTTTTTTTGTTTTGTTTTGTTTATTTCTTGGATACGTCTTTATCAGCAGCTTAAAACTTTTTTTTTTTGAGATTGTTCTTTTTTTTTTTTGAGACGGAGTTTCGCTCTTGTTACCCAGGCTGGAGTGCAATGGCGCGATCTCGGCTCACCGCAACCTCCGCCTCCCGGGTTCAAGCAATTCTCCTGCCTCAGCCTCCCGAGCAGCTGGGACTACAGGCCCGTGCCACCATGCCCGGCTAATTTTTGTATTTTTAGTAGAGACGGGGTTTCACCATGTTGACCAGGATGGTCTCGATCTCTTGACCTCGTGATCCACCCGCCTCGGCCTCCCAAAGTGCTGGGATTACAGGCGTGAGCCACCACGCCCGGCTAAAACATTTTTTTTAAAAAAACTTTTTAAACCCATTTTTAAAAAGACATTTTTAAACACATTTTATTTTATTTTATTTATTTATTTATTTTGAGACAGAGTCTCGCCTGGTCGCCAGGCGCCAGGCTGGAGTGCAGTGGCAAGATCTCGGCTCACTGCAACCTCCGCCTCCCGGGTTCAAGCCATTCTCCTGCCTTGGCCTCCCGAGCAGCTGGGACTACAGGCGTGCGCCACCACGCCCAGCTAATCTTTGTATTTTTTTAGTAAAGACGGAGTTTCACCATGTTGGCCAGGATGGTCTCGATCTCTTGACCTCGTGATTCACCCACCTTGGCCTCCCAAAGTGCTGGGATTACAGGCGTGAGCCACCACGCCCGGCAATTAAACACATTTAAAAAAAACATTTTTTAAGCAGGGAGCGGTGGTTCACGCCTGTAATCACAGCACTTTGGGAGGCCGAGGCGGGTGGATCATGAGGTCAGCAGTTCAAGACCAGCCTGGCCAAGATGGTGAAACCCTGTCTCTACTAAAAAAATACAAAAATAAGCTGGGCATCGTGGTGGGCACCTGTAGTCCCAACTACTCGGGAGGCTGAGGCAGGAGAATCGCTTGAATCCAGGAGCCAGAGGTTGCAGTGAGCCGAGACCATGCCACTGCACTGCAGCCTGGGTGACAGAGTGAGATTCTGTCTCAAGAAAAAAAGAAAAAAAAAAACCCATTTTAAAAAATGTGATCACAAGGGCCAGGTTCGGTAGCTCACGCCTGCAATCCCAGCACTTTGGGAGGCCAAGGCGGGCAGATCACCTGAGGTCAGGAGTTCAAGACCAGCCTGGCCAACATGGCAAAACCCCAGTCTCTACTAAAAATATGAATTAGCCAGGCGTGATTGCAGGCGCCTGTAATCCCAGCTACTCGGGAGGCTGAGGCAGGAGAATTGCTTGAATCCAGGAAGCAAAGGTTGTAGTGAGCCAAGATTGCACCACTGCACTTCAGCCTGGGCAACAGAGTGAGACTCTGTCCCCCCAAAAAAAAATTTCTCTGGACACTGTGTGGAGAATGACTTGAAGGGGAGGCAAGACTGAGGGCAGGGAGGCCAGGGAGAGGATATTATAGGTAGGAGGTGATGATGGCTTGGGTCAGAGTGGTAGCAAAAGATGAAAAGGTGCTGGACTCGGGAAATGTCTTGAGACATAGTTGAGAGGACCTGTTGATGGACTGGATGGGAGGAAGTTTGGGGAGAGGGAGGAATCACAGATGGCTCCAAATTTCTGGCTGGAGCAACCAGGTGGATGGTGATGCCACTTATGGGAAGCTGGGGAAACTGGAGAGGAGCCAGTTGGACTGTTGTGGGCAGAGCCAGAAGTAAACATTCAGGGCTCCTAGCTAACAAACCAGCAGCTGCATTCCCTGTGGGGGCTGCTGGACAAAGTCATGGAGAGAATTCAGGACAGAGGAAAGGGAGTGGGGAAGGAGTAGGGCAGAAGCAAAGGGTGCAAACTGAGAGCAACGACATCTAACGTGATGCTGGTATAAATTCTCACGTGACCATCCTTTCTTTCATTTTCTAATTTTTTTTTTTTTTTTTTTTTAACATGGTCTCCTTCTGCTCCCCAGGCTGGACCACAGTGGCACAATCTCGGCTCAATGCAACCTCCACCAGGTTCAAGCAATTCTCCTACCTCAGCCTCCTGATACCTGGAATTATAGACGCATGCCACCACGCCCGGCTAATTTTTTGTATTTTTCATAGAGATGGAGGTTTCACTATGTTGACAGAGATGGAGGTTTCACTATGTTGACCAGGCTGGTCTTGAACTCCTGATCTCAAACGATCCACCTGCCTCAGCCTCCCAAAGTGCTTGGATTACAGGCGTGAGCCAGTGCACCTGGTCTTTTTGTCAATTTTTGAACAGTGATGGGATCTCACTCTGTCGCCCAGTCTGGAATGCAGTGGCGGGACCATAGCTCGCTGTAACCTTGAACTCAAGTGCTCCTCCCACCTCAGCCTCAACCCTGGGCTCAAGGGCTCCCCTCTCAGCCTCCTAAGTAGCTGGGACTACAAAAGCACCTCACCACAGCTGGCTAATTTTAAAATATATATATTTTTTAGAGATGGGGTCTCACTATGTTGCCCTGGCTGGATAGCATGGCCATCCTTTCTAAATTTGCCACCTCAAACCTTTCTGCCCCCATATCCTGGTTTATTTTTCTTTGCAGTGATGAACACTAACAGAAAGTATGTTATCTATTTCACTACTATCTGCCTCCCCTCCCCCACAGAATATCAGCTCCATGCAAGTAGGGACCTTGTCTGTCCTGTTCTCTGGTGTATCCAGGGCCTAGAATAGTTCCTGACACAGCATGTGTTCAGTAGAATTTTAAATCCTTACAAAGTAGATGTTACTGTTTCCCTTCAGACCCAGGTCAGTTGGACTCAAATGCCTGTTTCCTCAGCCTGTCCGCTGAACAGCGTCTCCCAGAAACTCAGAAGGGCACTGGACACCAAGCCAGGCTTAGGTGGCTGGAGGGGTCTCAGGGTGACTGGGGAAGCTGCTCAGATACACGGGGATTCCAGGTCTCTGCCACCTGGGCGTTCGTCCTGAGTCAGGAATAGACTGGAGCATCATTGTCCCCCATGTGTTGGATGCCAGAAGCCAGGGGCAAGCAGAAGCTGGAGATGACACCTGAGGAGGTGGAGCCGAGCCTGGAGCCCTGGCTGAGCAGAGAAGCCACACCTGGGCCCTAGTGAGGGCGCTCAGGCTGGAGCCGCTTCTAGGAATTGGCCTGCGGCGCCACCTGGTGGCCAATGTTCAAAGACGTGTTTCTTTGAACCTGTCCCCTGATTCCCAAGATCCTTGCAAGCTGGCCACCTGCTCAACCAGCAAGTCTCCCTGGGTACCTCCAGCACCAACTTCCAGACATCCCTCCAATTCTCTCCTTTCAAATGAATCTCACCCATCCTTCAAGGACTCCTTCAGATCCACTTCAACCAGGAATCACTCCCTCTACCCTCTGTGGCCTCCAAGCACTCACTGGGTATCACTGCCTACCTCTGGGGTCCCAGGCTCTGGAGTCACACTGATCTGGTTTTGAACAGTGAAGTCTCTACTTATCAGCTGTGTGACCTAGGACAGTTACTTAACTTCTCTGATCCTCAGGTCCCTATGTGAAGCAGAGACACCAAGTCCATCTTCACAGAATTGTGAAGACAATTACATCAATTCTGAAAAGTCCAGAACAGAGCCTGGCACCAAGCAAGCACTCAGGAAATGTCAAGTTCCTTCCCACCCCTCTCTCTGCCTTCCTCTTCCCTTTCCTGAAAAAGGAAGCATGACAGATCAGAAAGCAGAAGGGAGTCACAGGACTCAGGTTCTCTGGGCCTCATTCTCTTCTGTAAAATGAGCACATTAGATAATTGATGAACTAGTCATTCACTCATTCCCCTACTCATTCATTCATTCAACTGCTAGTCCAGCTCTGACATTCTATACAGTATGCTATCAATTCATCTGTGCCAGACTTTGTCTTGCGTTGCAGAATCCCGTTAGTACCCAACACAGTGCCTGGTACGGAGAGGGCAATTAGAAAATCCTCACCAACCTAGGAAGAGCATGTTTACTGCCTCCCCCTCCCTGCCCCAAGAGAGCATCCAGCCCCTAGCTGGCACCAGGTGCCCCTCCCCCCCCCACCCTAGCCGAAACCAGAGCTGGCGCCACTGGGTGTGGAATCTGGGGACCAACTGTCACAGCTCCAGTATCACCTGCCTCCTGGACGCCTGGGTCCAGCCCTGAGTCCCAGAGGGGCCTCATCAACCAGCTGTCCTAGGGGGCCTGGACTCCGCCCCGGCCCCTCTGAGCTGCTCTCCCTGGGGAAATCAGACTTCGCAGGGGACCTGGCAGGGGGAGTGCCAGGGTAGTTGCAGAGATGTTTGTCTGTCCAGCTTCAAACTTCAGGCTGAGCCTGCAAAGCCCTTGGAAATCAGATCCACAACAACAGAAGGACTCATAGTGACCTACTCTCTCACCCAATCTGTCTGTAGCCCTCCGAGTCCCAAAGACCTTTTTTTTTGAAATGGAGTTTCCTTCTTGTTGCCCAGGCTGTGGTGTGATCTCGGCTCACTGCAACCTCTGCCTCCAGGGTTCAAGCGATTCTCCTGCCTCAGCCTCCCAAGTAGCTAGGATTACAGGCATGCACCACCACACCCGGCTAATTTTGTATTTTTAGTAGAGATGGGGTTTCTCCATGTTGGTCAGGCTGGTCTCGAACCCAACCTCAGGTGATCCACCCACCTTGGCCTCCCAGAGTGCTCGGACTATAGGCATAAGCCACCACGCCCAGCCTCCAAAGACCTTTTTTTTTTTTTTTCAAGACGGGGTTTCACCATATTGGTCAGGCTGGTCTCGAACTCCTGACCTCAGGTGATCCACCCACCTCAGCCTCCCAAAGCTGGGATTACAGGCATGAGCCACTTCGCCCGGCTACCCAAAGACCTTTTTTTAAAATTTATTTTAAAAATAAATGAAGGCGGGGCATAGTGGTACACGCCTGTAATCCCAGCATTTTGAGAGGCCAAGGTAGGTGGATTACTTGAGCTCAGGAGTTTGACACCAGCCTGGCCAACATGGCAAAACCCCATCTCTGCAAAAAATACAAACATTAGCCGGACAGGTGCACATGCCTGTAGTCCCAGCTACTCAGGAAGCTGAGGTGGGAGGCTCATTTGAGCCTGGGAGTTCAAGGTTTCAGTGAGCCAAGATCATGCCACAGTACTACAGCCTGCACGACAGAGCAAGACCCTTTCTCAAAATAAACAAACAAACAAATAAATAAAATAAAATAAATGAGATGAGGTCTCACTTTGTTGCCCAAGCTGGTCTCAAACTCCTGGGCTCAAGCGATCCTTCCACCTCAGCCTCCCAAGGTGCTGGGGGTACAGGCATGAGCCACTGTGCTCTACCCCAAAGACCATTTTGTCCTTACACTGAGTCCTGCTTACCCATGTTCTCTGGGTCACGTAGGCCAGTTTCTGTGTCTTACTGAGGGTAGGGATCAAGTCTCACATTTCTTTCATGTGGCCTATAGAATTTTATTCCATATTCTCATTGATTAAAATTAATTAATGCTAGTGGGGTTTGGCATGCTGGTATAAAGTTTTTTTAAAAAAATAAATTAATTAATGTGTTGAGTACATTCTAGCAAAGGAGAGAAAACTGGCTGGATTCTTAGCAGAAAGGATGGTGGTTAGATAGCAATGCAGACTTCCCATAAAAAAAGGGGTATTAAAAAAGAAAAGCCAAGCCGGGCGAGGTGGCTCAGGCCTGTAGTCCCAGCACTTTGGGAGGCTGAGGCAGGCAGATCAGGAGGTCACTAGCTTGAGACCACCCTGGTCAATATGGTGAAACCCCGTTTCTACTAAAAACACAAAATTAGCTGGGCGTGGTGGTGCATGCCTGTAATCCCAGCTATTCACTTGAACCCGGGAGGCAGAGGTTGCAGTGAGCGGAGATCATGCCACTGCACTCCAGCCTGGGCAACAAAGCAAGACTCTGTCTCAAAAAAAAAGGCCAGACTGGTAGCTCATGCCTATAATCACAGCACTTCGGGAGGCCAAAGTGGGAGGATCGCTTGAGGCCAGGAGTTCAAGACCAGACTGGGCACATAGAGAGATCTCATCTCTACAGAAAAATTTAAAAACTGGCTCGGTACGGCAGCATGTAACTGTGGTTCAGCTATTGGAGAGGCTGAGGTGGGAGGAACGCTTTATCCTGGGAGATCAAGGTTGCAGTGAGCCATGATCAAGCCACTGCATTCCAGTCTGGCTGACAGAGTAAGACCTTGTCTCAGAAAAAAAAAAGGGGGAAAGAAAATGGGAAAATCCCATAATGCATGAGAGAGGAGGTTCAGCGGACTAGGTCAGATAGAGAAGGCATCCTGAGGCCGGGCGTGGTGGCTCACGCCTGTAATTCAAGCACTTTGGAGGCCAAGGCGGGCAGATAGTCTGAGGTCGGGAGTTCAAGATCAGCCTGACCAACATGGTAAAACTCCGTCTTTATAAAAAAAAAAAAAAAAAAAGAGAGAAGGCATCCTGAGAGAAGTAGGAAGATGGGGAGATAACCTCTATAAGAGCCAGTCGGCTTGGTAAGGCAGCCTATGTCTCCTTCCCTCAGGGTTCTGAGAATAGGGCTAAGTGTAAAGGTCAAGTGTTAGGTGTGCACCCCCGTCCCTTGGTACCGAGTGTTCAGATTAATAACAGGTGCTCAGGAGTGCTCAGAGGAAAGAAGGAATGCTACTCCACACACAGACAAGCACATAGGCTGGACTGTCCACCCTACTCCTATCCCCCAACCTCCACAAGAACCCTGGACTCTCCACTGGGTCACCTTTCCTGTCCTGCAGCCAGGCTTGTGTGTATATGTACTCAACAACTCAACAGGGTCCTTTGTTCCCCAGGCATGAGGCCAAAAGCCTGGCTTGTCTGTGTGGGAGAGACGGAAAAAAAAGAGAGAGAGAGTCAGATGTCACCTGCATTCCAGAGCTTAACAGGAATTATTTTTAGAATTATTTGCTGTTTGTTTGGAATGATCTTTTTTTTTTTTTTTTTTTTTTTTTTTTTTTACAAAGACAGGGTTTCACCATTTTGGTCAGGCTGGTCTTGAACTCCCGACCTCAGGTGATCTGCCCGCCTTGGCCTCCAAAGTGCTTGGATTACAGGCATGAGCCACCATGCCCAGCCTTTTTTTTTTTTTTTTTTAATAAAGATGGGGTTTTACTATGTTGGTCAGGATGGTCTTGAACTCCCGACCTCAGGTGATCCGCCCACCTTGGCCTCCAAAGCGCTTGGATTACAGGCATGAGCCACCACGCCCAGCCTGGAATGATCTTATTTCAGCAAGTCTAGACCTAGAACTGACTTCAAGTGACCTTTGATGGGTCAGAATAAATCTCCTCCAGTGCCTGGCACATCCTAGGAGCTCGATATGAAGTGGTTGGCTGAATGAATGAATGAATGAAAATTCATGAAGACCACAGTCTGGCTAGAGTCAACCGCAAGGGTAGAACAACCAGGTCCAGGAAACTAAAACTGATTGAACCCCTAAGATAGCCAGGCACTGTGTCAGGACCTTGGTTTATTTTATTTTATTTTATTTTATTTTTTGAGACAGAGTCTCACTCCGTCACCCAGGCTGGAGTGCAATGGCGTGATCTTAGCTCACTGCAACCTCCGCCTCCTGAGTTCAAGCGATTCTCCTGCTTCAGCCTCCCAAGTAGCTGAGATTACAGGCGTGCACTACCACACCCAGCTAATTTTTGTTTTTAGTAGAGTCAGGGTTTCGCCATGTTGCCCAGACTGGTCTTGAATTCATGACCTCAAGGGATCTGCCCACCTTGGCCTGTCAAAGTGCTGGGATTACAGGTGTGAGCTACTATGCCCTGCCAGACCTTGGATTATCCTTTCCATTTTAGAGATAAGGAAACTGAGGCTCAGGATTAAATGACTGTCCAAGGTGGCCGAATAAGCTGCATGTTTGTCTATGGAGACCTGCTCTTTCCCCTTACACCATGAAGTTTTAAAAATGGAGTTACACTCGGCCGGGCGTGGTGGCTCACACCTGTAATCCAAGCACTTTGGAGGCCAAGGCGGGAGGATCACCTGAGGCCGGGAGTTCAAGACCGGCCTGACCAACATGGTAAAACCCTGTCTTAATAAAAAAATAAATAAATAAAAATTTAAAAACGGAGTTACACTCAACACACCCCTATTGAGCCTCTGCTCTAGGCAGGGATGCATGCTAGGTTCTGGGCAGCTAGGGGTGGGGACCATCGTGAAGATAAGAGACACAATGCTGTCCTCCAAGGTCCTGAAGGGGACAAGTATGCCACCTCTACACCTTTCTGCTCATAAGGCAGAGAGTGCGGAGTACTGTTTAAATAAGGCCTTCTGCTCTTATTGCCATAATTCTGGATTGGGCAGGCAGGGAAAAGGAGAGCCTGTGAACAGAAATCTAGCTTCTCAGTTGAGGGAGGGGTTCTCCTGAACAAAGAAGGCCACCAGCCTCAGGGAGAGAGCGAAGGACTTGTAAAAACTGCTCTGTGCGGCCTGGTGCGGTGGCTCATGCCTGTAATCGCAGCACTTTGGGAGGCCCAGGTGGGCGAATCACGAGGTCAGGAGATCAAGACCATCCTGGCTAACATGGTGAAACCCTGTCTTTACTAAAAATACAAAAACAAATTAGCCGGGCATGGTGGCGTGTGCCTGTAGTCTCAGCTACCTGGGAGGCTGAGGTAGGAGAATCACTTGAAGCCAGGAGGCAGAGGTTGCAGTGAGCCAAGATCGTGCCACTGCACTCCAGCCTGGGCAACAGAGCGAGACTTTGACTCAAAAAAAAAAAAAAAGAAAAACGGCTCTGAGAATCCAGCTCCTAAAGGGGCCCACCGTGAGCATCCTCTGAAACTGGTCACTCTCCCACATGATCCACACACTCTCACATGTCCACCAGGCCACATACCTAACTGCATTCACACACATATCCTTTGCCCTCCAGGTGCCAGGTTCACATTTGCTGCGAAGGAAATTTGCCTGGAGTCCCAGTGAGACCCTGAGGGTGGACATTAACTCACCCAGAGGGCTGATTCGTTCTTGTTGTTGGATCAGGGAGGAAGTCGGTCCAGCAGGGACCCTGCCCCACCCACTCCACCCCTCAGCCAGCCCCTTCCCCATGCTGCAGCTGCCTCCCCGCCCCCCCCCCAAGCCCTCCCCACACACACACTTGTTTCTGCCCTTTGTTTTCCTCCCTGGCCAAATCCTCAAGGGTTCATTGGTCATTAACCTCCTGCTTTAATTAGCTTAGTGGAGAGGAAAGCAGAGGCAGGGCAAGTTCAGGGTGGGAGTCTGGGGGGAATCTCATTTCAGTGGGGACAGGAAGGCTCACCCAGCTGGTAACCCCACAAAAATGCCTAGCACACAATTAAGTCCTATGCAATTGTTTGCTATTTCTATTAATGTGAAAGACAGTCACCTGGTCCACAAAGCAAACACTTTCTCCCAAAGAGACCTCATGGTCCCCAGTACCAAAGTCTCTGCAATCCAGGTTCCTAGGGCAGACGGAGGGGACAAGAGGCAGAAACAGCCTGCCCTCCAGGGCCCTGTCTCTCCAATTCTTCCTCTTTCACTCTTGCTTGGTGGCAGCAGCATTGAATCCCACAATAAGGTTTACTGTTGATCTTACATTGACTCCTCATTCCAGGGGGCAAACTTTCCCAACTCCAGGGCCCTCCTGGGCTCCTCAGTCAAGGTTCTCCTTCCCAGGATCTTGCAGCTAGCAAAGGGAAAAGAACCCTGCAGTGCCGACCGCCTGGCAACCCCACCCCTTCTGAGATCCTCAGCTCAGGTTCCAGCGCTCCCACTAGTGTGAAAATTCACTCTTTCCAAGAAACAGTTTAGGGAACTGGGCTAAACAGCTCAGCCCTCAAGACTCCACATTGCGAAGTCTGTGAGGTCAATTCATCTCTTCCCTTGCCTCTCAGCAGGACTTTACCTTACAAACTAGTTTAGATTTTTGTTTTTCAAGTCACTCCAGTAAAGGACACCTTACCACTGTGGCTCACTCACCCACTGTTATAAAACTCTTTACGGAAGGCCTTCTTAAAGTCTGACCTCAAACCCTCAAGCTGCAGTGCCATCCCTTCTTCCCTTGGGAAAGGTCCAGACATAAAAAGGGTGATGATAAAATAAATGCAGAAGATATGAGGTAAAGGGAGAAGAAAAGATTGCATTACACTCCACCTTCCTGAAACTCTAAAACTCCAAGCCTTAAAAAAATTATTTTCATTCTCACCAAATTTCCGGTCAAACGGGACTGAATAGGTTTTCCTTTTTTTTTTTTTTTTTTTTTTTTGAGACGAGTCTGGCTACATTACCCAGGCTGGAGTGCAGTGGCACAATCTTGGCTCACTGCAACCTCCGCTTCCCGGGTTCAAGTGATTCTCCTGCCTCAACCTCCCGAGTAACTGGCACTACAAGTGCGGGAGACCATGCCAGGCTAATTTCTGTATTTTTAGTAGAGACAGGTTTCACCTTGTTGGTCAGGCTGGTCTCGAACTCCTAACCTCAGGTGATCCACCCGCCACGGCTTCGCAAAGTGTTGGGAGTACTGGTGTGAGCCACCACGCCCGCCCCGAATAGGTTTTCAATGGGAGAAGGGTGGAGGAAACAGTGGAAATCGATGAGTGCTAAAGAACGGATCAACCCAAGCTGCAGTCACAGCCCAGGCCTGAAGGAAGCCTGGGTTCCCAGTCCATCCCCGTCTCTCCTCCCTCCTTCTGTCACACCCAAAGCTCAAGGCCCTCACCCCAAACGGTTAAGTCATCCCAGGCCTTTAAGACTTTTCCTGCCTCCCCACTCTCCGTCCGACCCCCACTTCTGTCCCGGCACTTCTTCAACCTCCGCACCTCATCACTCCACCGCCCTCCAGACCCCCTCCACGGAGCAGAAGGACGCGAACTAACTCACCTCCCAGTAGGTGCCTCTGAGATCTCCGAGACTGGAGGGGCGAGGGGCGGGCGAGGGGAGATGGCTTGTTGCTTAGGGATGAGGGAACCCCATCCTTTGCCGGGGGGGTTCCAGCCCCAGCCTAGCACCCCTTCCTGGCCCCCACAGCGCGCAGGGTCCGTCTCTCCCCCCATTGCTGCTGCGGGCTTTGTCTGCTCGGCCGAGAACCTCTCCCCGCGGCTGGGCGCCGGGATCCACTCCGGGAGAGCGGGAGGGGGAAGCGGAGAGGGAGCGCGGCAGGGAGGGGGAAGAGGGGAGAGAGAGAGAAAGCCGCAGTGAGCAAGCGGGGACCGCTCCCCGCCCCCGGCCCCCCCTCATTTCCATAAGAAAGCGGGCCCCCAGGACCGGCCGGAGCGGAGAAGGAGCGGGTCCTGGGAGGGGGCGCGCGGTGCTAGCCGGCTTCAAACCCGCTCCCTTTCCGCAGACTACCCCTTCTCCCCGCACCCGCCCCTTACAAAATTAGGGACCTCGACATCCATCCCACCCCCAGCTTGTCCAGGAGCTGCGAGGAAAGACCGAAGGGCACATCCCTATCCTCCTCGGGTCAAGGAATTTGTCCCCGCGCCCCCGAGGGCGGGAAACTACAACTCCCGGCATGCCCCGGGCGCCCCCGGCGCGCCCCCCTCCCGTCAGTTCCATGCTGCTCCATCCAGTTCATTTAAAACAAAAGAGTTTGAGCGCTGGAAGGGGCTGGGCTCTATTGGGGGCCACTGAGCGCCGCTCCCGGACTGGGGCTCGGTGCGGGAGCCTAACGGGGGCGCCTGGACGGCGGGGACTAGAGACTCCCAGGTCCGAGGCGGGAGGGGTGGGGGCAGAGATCCCGCAGGCCCCCGCCCCCCGTCACCCCCGGAGAGGAGAGATCTGCTTTCTTGGTTTTGCTTCTCTTTTCCCCCACCCCCACCCCGGGGGCTGGGGCGAGGGGAGTCGGGTTACAGGGTGTTTGGGGAGGGGGGCTTAGGGGGAGGGTCTATCTTTCTATCTCGCTTTCTTCCCCCCTCCCCAGTTCTTTGTTCCCCCCTCCCCACACACCCCCTCCTCTCCTCTCCCCTCCCCTCCTCTCTCCTCTTTTCCCTTCCACCACCTCTCTCTCTCTCTCTCTCCCTCTCTCTCTCCCCCAGCTTTTGTTTCGCCATGCCTAGTCTAGTGGTATCTGGAATAATGGAAAGAAATGGGGGCTTTGGAGAACTAGGATGTTTCGGGGGAAGCGCTAAGGACCGAGGGCTGCTGGAAGACGAGCGCGCCCTTCAGCTGGCTCTCGATCAACTCTGCCTCCTGGGTTTGGGGGAGCCCCCCGCCCCCACGGCGGGCGAGGACGGGGGAGGTGGGGGGGGCGGCGCCCCCGCGCAGCCGGCCGCCCCCCCGCAGCCGGCCCCGCCGCCGCCGCCCGCGGCGCCCCCGGCCGCCCCGACGGCGGCCCCCGCGGCGCAGACGCCCCAGCCCCCCACCGCCCCCAAAGGGGCGAGCGACGCCAAGCTCTGCGCTCTCTACAAAGAGGCCGAGCTGCGCCTGAAGGGCAGCAGCAACACCACGGAGTGTGTTCCCGTGCCCACCTCCGAGCACGTGGCCGAGATCGTGGGCAGGCAAGGTAAGCGGGGCGCCGGGACCGCGGAGAGGGACTGTAGTGGGGGCACCCCGTCCCCAGCGCGGAAAGTTCATTTCTTCCCTTCTAGCCCGCCTCCGGCTCTGTCCCTTCCCCACAAAGGGGGACCCGCCCCCTACCCTGATTTCCAAGTGCCACAAAGTTCCCTGTTACCCCTAGTCGGGACGATTCTCCAGATCCTTCCACCCCCAGGGCTCTGCCCTCAGACAAAGAAATATCCTCGCACTGGAAGAGGGAAAGGGGAGGGGATCGGTCTCCCAATCCAGGGAGGCTGTCCGGAGGGGGTGTCCACTCCTAACCAGAAAAACTGACGGAATGTGCAAAGAGTTACTCAGAAGCCTGTACTCTGGTATCTGCTCCTAGGTTGGGGAGGGGGCACCCCTGGGACCCCCAGCCGCCTGGGGTTACAGACTTTAGGGGAGACCTGGCCTTTGAAGCCAGACTGAGTATCTGTCTCTTTGTTGGGCTGAGTGTAGGAATGGAAGGGGGTGTGGCCCAGGGGAGGGTCCCAGCCTGGGGAAGAGGCGGTGAGGGGGGCCGCTGGGAGGAGGGGGTCCTGTGGTCACCCACCCACCAAAGTTGGACTGTCTCTGGGGTTTTGGAAGGGGTGTCTCCAAGGAAGTGCTACGTCCAGGCCTGGACCTCTCCTCTTCCTTCTCTGGCTTTTGTTCTGAGCTGGCCACAGCCTTGGGCCAGAGGCCTAGAGAGGGGTCTCTGGTAGTGAAAGAGTAGGACAGGGCAGGAGGGGGCATGCTGGGGGGTAGGAAACCTTCACCTGGAAATTTGGTGGAAGGCGTGTGTCTGGGTGTGTTGGGAGGGGGTGCAGAATTAATCCAGCGTAGTGTGTCTGGTACCACACCCTCTGCTGCTCCAGCATCCCTGGGTGGGGGGGTGGGGGTGTTGGTGAAGGTCCAAATTGAGCAGACGGGATCCTGGGGACCCTTCCCTCTCCTGGCTTCTCAAAGGAGAGTGGGGGGGCGGGATTTGGAAATTGCAGAGGGGCTGGGCTGGGGAGGTGTGGGCTGGGGGAGGAGTGGGGGAGGAGCTGTCCCACAGTGGGGAACAATAGAGGAGCTACATTCCGGCTGGGAGTGCGGGAGGAGGCCGGCTTCTGGCGGAGGAAAAGGGGAGGCGGGCCAGGGGAGCCCCTACTCCACATCCCACCTCACCCAGCGGGAGTGCTGGGGGTTAGGGGGATTTCACAGAGAGATCCAGAATGGAGGAGGGGAAGATGCCACTCCCCTGCACAGCCCTCATCCCCCCAGGGCACTCCATCTCTTGAGATTTCTGATTTAGAAAGTTGGATTTCCTCTTGTCAGAAACTGGGGATCCAAAGCCCTGGAATTGGGTGGGGACGGACACTGCTATCTTTTCTTGGGTGTGGGGGTGGTCTTGGGAGGCCCCGGAATTTAATGGAGTCATTCTTTCCTTTTCTGCCTCCGCATCAGATGGGCTTGTCCCTCTTAAAAGTAGGGGGATTTTTTTTTTTTTATTCAGAAAAGATAAGCCTGCCCCTCAGTCAAGTATATGGAAGTCCTCCCTCTTGTCTAACCTCCCTCCTCCTGCTGCAGTGTTAGTGCTTCTCCGTTTGACCTCTAGGAAGGTGAAGCCCAGTGGGTCTTTCCTTTAAGAGACACTACTTCGGGGCTGCAGAACCCAGGAAGAGGCCCACCACCAGTTTTGTACCTCCAGGCCTCTAGCATTTCTCCTTACTCTGATGCCTCAGCCTGTCCTTCTCATCCCAAACCCAACTGCTAAAGATACCTAGCTCTCATTTAAGTTTTTGGACCCAAAACTTAGAGCCAGAACCCAAGGGCCCATCAAACAATATGTGAGTAGAAATGGTAGGAGAGGAGGGTTCACTGTTCCGCGACCCTCCAGACCTGGAAAATAGAACAATCATTTACTGACATTAAAGCAGCAAGGATGTGGGCTGGACAACAGGTAGGACTTTTTTTTTTTTTTTTTTTTTTAATATTAGAGATGGGGTGTCACCATGTTGGCCAGGTTAGTCTCGAACTCCTGACCTCAGATGATCCACCCATCTCAGCCTCCCAAAGTGCTGGGATTACAGGCGTGAGCCACCGCGCCCGGCCAGGTAGGACTTCTTAACTGTCAAGAGGTCTGAAGACAAGAGGGGACTAGCAAATTCTCCTTCTTTAAAAGTGAGGGGAGGGGGCAGGGTGTGGTGGCTCACGCCTGTAATCTCAGCACTTTGGGAGGCCGAGGTGGGTGGATCACCTGAGGTCAGGAGTTCGAGACCAGCCTGGCTAACATAGTGAAACGCTGTCTCTACTAAAAATACAAAGAATTAGCCGGGCGTGGTGGCGGGTGCCTGTAATCCCAGCTACTCGGGAGACTGAGGCAGGAGAATGGCTTGAACCCGACAGGCGGAGGTTGCAGTGAGCCAAGATTGCACCATTGCACTCCAGCCTGGGTGACAACAGCAAGACTCCGTCGCAAAAAAAAAAAAAAAAAGAAAAGTGAGGGGAGGGGCCCCCTACCCACTTTCTCCCCCCACCCCCCAATCTGCCAGCGTTGAAGAAGCTGCCATCTGGAGTGGAGAAAGGAGGAAAAAATGAGCTCACCTCAGGTCTCTGGTTGGAGGGCTGGGGCAGAGGCAAAAAAGTACGACCACTTGGTTTCGCATGGAGAGAGAGGGAGTAGTGAGTTGTGCTCAGAGAGGGGTGTGAGTGAGTCTATATGTGAATGGGGGTGAAAGTTGTGGTGTGGGTGTGTATAGGAGTGTGCTGTTTGTGTGCTGGGGAGGAGGGAGATGGACAGTGGGATGTATGAAAGGCTGAAACACAGGGACTTGGTGTGTGTATAAAAGAGGTGTATAAAAGTGTACATTAGGCTGGCCCCATAAGTATTATTTAGATAAAGGCACACAGTGCATCACATCTCTTAGGTACATGTGTGCAAACTCACACACGTGATGTGTGTTTCCCAAAAGGGTATGAGTCTTGGAGACTCTGTGTGAAGCTAGGAGCAAGGAAGGGGAAGGTGGGTAAGGAGGAAAGGGACTTGTCCAGCCCCAGGTCTGCAGAGTAGCCCTTACTTCTCTCTCTCTCTCTCTCTCTCTCTCTCTCTCTTGCCTTCTCCCGCTTTGTCTCTCTTTGTCTCATTTTTCTTCTTTCTCTTCCTGCCTTTCGCAAACCTCTCAGCTTTAACTCACTCCTACTTCAAAGCAGGAGTGTGGGTCCAGAATACCTCTCCCTCACCCTACTCAGCCCTTGGCCCAGCTCAGCTCTCTTGCCCCCAGGGGACAGGGGCACAAGAGTGACACGGAGTTGGGCACTGCTCTGTCACACAGAAGTTTCTTTATCTCCATACTCCTCCTTTCCTCCTTGAAATTCTGATTCTCAGACCCTTCCCAGTCTCCCAGTCTACTAGTTGCTGCAAACTTGCTGTGAATTTGAGGCCCACTGAGGGAAACTACGGAGTGGAAGACATGTGGGGAGGTCACAGAGCAGATCGCCTTCAGTGGTCCCTGGGTAGTTTGGAGGACACTTTTAATGATCAAGGGTCAGATGAGTAGATTGTGAAGTTAGCACATTGGGGTTCTGTGGAAAGATGAGGGTCAGTGACAGATGGGGGGTGATTAAGTGATTTGGAAGTTTGTGAGTAGTCAGGAATCAGTAGAGAAATTGAAGGAAGAGCAAACGTTGGGGGAAAGGAGTACAGTTTGTGAATAGATTTGAGTTACCAGCTTGTATGGGAGGGAGGGTCAGTGATTATTTGGGGGTTTCGAGGAGTGAATGAATTTGGCCCTGAATGGAACTCAGGAAAAGTTGGTACATTTTGAAATTTGTAGTTGAGAGAGACATAGGGTACATCTGAGATCTGATAAATGGATTGTTCAAGTCAGGCTGGACTGTGTGTGCAGCCGTGGGCATTTCAAAGGGTAGACTGAAGGGCTCCTGGGAGGCTGGGTATTTGGGTGAGGATCAGGAATTTATTGGTCCCAGCACAAACCTTGTTACGTGTGTTTCTTTGTCTCTCTCCTTCCGTGCCCTATCCCAGGCTGCAAGATTAAGGCCCTGAGGGCCAAGACCAACACCTACATCAAGACACCGGTGAGGGGCGAGGAGCCCGTGTTCATGGTGACCGGGCGGCGGGAGGACGTGGCCACAGCCCGGCGGGAAATCATCTCAGCAGCGGAGCACTTCTCCATGATCCGCGCCTCCCGCAACAAGTCAGGCGCCGCCTTTGGTGTGGCTCCTGCTCTCCCCGGCCAGGTGACCATCCGTGTGAGGGTGCCCTACCGCGTGGTGGGGCTGGTGGTGGGCCCCAAAGGGGCAACCATCAAGCGCATCCAGCAGCAAACCAACACATACATTATCACACCAAGCCGTGACCGCGACCCCGTGTTCGAGATCACGGGTGCCCCGGGCAACGTGGAGCGTGCGCGCGAGGAGATCGAGACGCACATCGCGGTGCGCACGGGCAAGATCCTCGAGTACAACAATGAAAACGACTTCCTGGCGGGGAGTCCGGACGCAGCACTGGATAGCCGCTACTCCGACGCCTGGCGGGTGCACCCGCCCGGCTGCAAGCCCCTCTCCACCTTCCGGCAGAACAGCCTGGGCTGCATCGGCGAGTGCGGAGTGGACTCTGGCTTTGAGGCCCCACGGCTGGGTGAGCAGGGCGGGGACTTTGGCTACGGCGGGTACCTGTTTCCGGGCTATGGCGTGGGCAAGCAGGATGTGTACTACGGTGTGGCCGAGACTAGCCCCCCGCTGTGGGCGGGCCAGGAGAACGCCACGCCCACCTCCGTGCTCTTCTCCTCGGCCTCCTCCTCCTCCTCCTCTTCCGCCAAGGCCCGCGCTGGGCCTCCGGGCGCTCACCGCTCTCCTGCCACTTCCGCGGGGCCTGAGCTGGCCGGACTCCCGAGGCGCCCGCCGGGAGAGCCGCTCCAGGGCTTCTCTAAACTTGGTGGGGGCGGCCTGCGGAGCCCCGGCGGCGGGCGGGATTGCATGGTGTGCTTTGAGAGCGAAGTGACTGCCGCCCTTGTGCCCTGCGGTCACAACCTGTTCTGCATGGAGTGTGCAGTACGCATCTGCGAGAGGACGGACCCAGAGTGTCCCGTCTGCCACATCACAGCCACGCAAGCCATCCGAATATTCTCCTAAGCCCCCTGCCCCATGCCTCCGGGGCCCGCTCCACGGGGGCCCACCCTGGACCTGTTTTCCACTAAGGCGTTTTGGAAAGCGGTGATTTGAGAGGCAAGGTGCTTAGAGATACTCGCTCGCTGGGGAAGGGGGGAGGGAGGCAGTGGTGGCTGGAGGGTGGGCCACTTTCAGAGCCTCTGGTCACCCTGTCCTGGAAAGATTGGGAGGGGGCCAGACTGAAAATTTTACTAGAGTTACAACTCTGATACCTCAACACACCCTTCAATCTGGAAGCAGCTAAGAGAAACTTTTGCCAGAGGTGGCGGCTAAGGCATCCTGACGCCCTCTGCCCACCTCCCCAGATGTGTGTCACTCCACCCCTTCTTCTGAGGAGGGGGTGGGTAAAAGGGAGAGGGAGAATTACCACCTGTATCTAGAGGTGCTCTTTCCAATCCCCAAGCCCTCTGGTCCTGACCTCCGACCTCCTAACGTGACCGTTTACCCCCACCCCACCCCCATATCCTGTTTGGGAAACTGTCCCCAGTTTCCAGCAGTGTAAGGGAGTTAGAGCCCTATCAGAAGTTGCGTAGATCTTCTAGAGGTGGGGGGAGAGAAGCATGTCAATCGTTTCTATGGCTGAAGGGCTCAGAAGCCATCTGTCCCCACAAAGCTGGGCTAGAGGAATCTGGAGAGGAGTGCTCCTCTCCGCCCGTGCCCCCCAATGTTTCCCTTCACTCTCTCCACCCATCTTCCCTTCCTTTGGGATCTTCCCTCTCCTCAACGCTTTCCTTTCCCTCCAGCTCTTTGCATTGCTTTCTTTTGGTGGCTGTCACTCCCAGCTCTGTCTCCTCCTTGTCTTTGTCTTTCTTCCCTTTCACCCCCTCCCTCGTGTCCGTTCCAGCCCAGCTTTGGGGATACTATCCTCCTGGGGAGAAGTAGGGTGAAGAAGATTTTGATGGTCCCTCCATTCCTCTTCAAGCATCTGGAGGCCCTCTCCCCCACTCCTCCAAAGAAACATCTCAAATTCTTGACGGAATGTATCCCCATTCTCCACGAAAATGTGAGGAGGGGACTAATTCTGGGGTAAAGGGTCAAACCCCCACCTTCATCATCTATGGGCATTATATTTAGGGAGTAGTTCTTGGGCTGGATTTTCTGGTGGTGGAAGTGGGGGCGCCAGAGTAGTATGTCTGCTATTTCAAGGAGCAGGAAAGGGCGTGAGGCAGCAAGAGAGACTGGTGGAGGGAAGAGCTGCTCCTCCTCCCATGCGGTGCCCCACTCCTGCCCGCCTCTCGACCTGACCTGAACCTTTATTGAATCCTTATTAGCTTGAATCCTCCATGCAAATCATGGAGTCTCTGTCCCACCCGTTGTGACTGAGGAGAGGCCAGGTCTTCAGAGAGGGGTCAGCCCGGGGCAAAGCAGGACTGGGGGCAGCAGGGCGTGTTCTGAGAATCACATATTGTTGCAGGCCTTGCACCCCGCTTTGTTGCTTCCCTCCTGCTCAGTTGGGGCTGCCACCAGCTCTCCACCCTCCTGGTTCCGCTGGCCGGGCCAAGAGAGGATGGAGGGATGGGAGTCCCAGGGAGTCCTAGGAGATCCTTGTAAATAATGGGGTGGGACTGTTCTGAGTGATCGCCCGAGCACTTAAAGCTCCAGAGTCCCATTCTTCCTGGATGGAGAAGTGGTGTAGGTGGAGGTGCAGAGGGGATTTCCTCCTCTCCTTCCTCCTGTTGAGGATTAACCCCTCTCCACAGCCTTCCCCTCCAGAACACCAGCCAGGGGAGGGGAGAGGAAGGAGGTCACAGCCAAGAAAACTGCCCTGTGACAACTTCCGTCCTTCCCGCCTATGTGAGCCATCCTGAGATGTCTGTACAATAGAAACCAAACCAAATCAGCACCCTCGGTCGCCGGGGGCAGGTGGGGGGGGTGGGAAGAAGGGATGTCTGTCTGTCGGTCCCCCTCCCCCTCTCCACTCTTCACCCACAAAGGCAGAAGACTGTTACACTAGGGGGCTCAGCAAATTCAATCCCACCCTTACCGATGATTGAGCCAAACCTAGAAACAAACACGAAACACGCATAGTGAGAGACAAAATAGAGGAGAGAAAGAGCATGAGAGGGAGCGAGGCAGGCCACCAACACAGAGGAGAGAAGACAAAAATAGCAAAAAAAAAAAAAAAGCAGTTCTTTATAATTTAATATTCTATTTTAATAAAGGCGTTTATTACCGTATAAATGTAGCAAAGAACCTGGGCTAATATGAAAAAAAGACTTTTTATTAGGTAATTTATTATATGAAAAGGATATTTTATTTTATGATAAAGTGATCCTTAAAAAAATAAAAAAACTTTAGAAGGTTTAGAATATATGTAGGGAGAGAAGAAGAAAAAAATACATTTGTATTCAGAGTTAAATCTTAAAAAAGTGTTTTTAATATATGTTTGGGTTTACGTTGCTTTTTTCCCCCACTTTTTTTTGGGGAGGAATGTCATTTGCTTTTCTTGGGGGAGCATCCTGGGATGGATGGTGGAGAGAGGAGCTGGGGGAACCTGGGCCCTGCTGGGGTCCTTCCAGTAGATTGGATTTCATTCCATGGACTCCTCCTCCCCTCTCCCCCTCCCCCTCAGGGGAGCCGGCAGAGCCAAACAAAGAAAGGGATTAACAAGAGAGGAAGAAGCTGTAGGACTAAGGACTGAGGATCCTGGGGTGTCCCCCACCGACTTTCCCCTGCCCTGTCCCAGGGGCAAGTGAGGAGGGGAAATGCAGAACTGAGGCCTAGCAGGCCTGTAGGAACCCTCAGAGATGTGTGAGATTTCAGAGAACTAGATTTTTTTTTAAACCAAAAACAAGAGAGAAAGAGAAGAAAAAGAGAAACCGAGGGGTTTAAAAGAAAAGAATACTACAAAATAATAATTATTAATAATAATAATTCAAATTTATTTCATATAATCCTAGAGAGAGAAAGAAACAATTACTAGTTACTTAGTAGACGATATTCAGATAGCTTAAAAGTTTAGTAGCATTGAGGGCCGCTGGGTCCAGTAGAATGTATAAAAGTCGTAAGGAAAAGATAAATAGAGGAGGGAAGTGGCTGAGTCCACCCTGAGTCGCCCCATCTTCACATATCAGGGTTGGAGCAGGTTGCTAGTTTAAGATTGGGAGCTTCCAGTCTGGTGGGGTTGATTCTGAGAATCCTTGGATTTTTTAATTGTAGGACAAAGAAATGAGGGGTTCATTTCCCAGGGTCTTGGAAAGGGTGCAATGCACACCAATCATCTCAATAAGACAGGGGCTGGGCTGGGAGCAGCAGAGGAGGCTGAGCACATTCACTTGCACCCCTACTGCCTGGGCAGCCCATACTCCAATGTGGGATGTCCTCTCCTGGGGCTCCCAAGAGAGAATGGAGACTGCTCAGCTCAAACCCTCCCATGCCAGCTTCCCCCAGGCCTAACAGGAAGTCCTAGAAGTGTGACCTCGGTCCACTTCTCCATAGATTGACTTAACAGCCTGGGAAGTCATTCCACAAACAGACACAAGCACATGTGCTTCTCACCTTCAGAGCTTCAAGAGCACTGAGGGGATCAGTCCCCTACCCCTGTTCGATCAATTTTCCATTTAGCTTTGACCTCCATGGCAGCAGTGGCAGTAACAATCTCAGTACCTGTTCTTTAAAGTTGGCTGGTTCGTTACCTGCTTGCAGAGTGCTTTCTTATCTTATGAAAGTTAGATTCCAAGAAGGACTTCCCACGGAGTGGAGTGGAGACACTGTCCTTGAAGGCCTGGGAGAAAGGCATACCCATGGGGAAAGGCACAGGGACTTTGGGTCACGCCAACCCTACCCTCTGCTCCAGTTCACCTCCATCTGTAAGTGTCTAGGTAGGGGTCATCCACTGTGCCCTGGCCTGGGAACATATTGCCCTCCTCACACAAAACTGGGGAGCTTGGCTTCTGCATGTGAGAAATCAACATTTTTAAAGCACTTGCCTTTTACCAACCCCAGCTTGCAATCAGATTGAGCCTTTCACTCCCATCCAAGGAGGTGGAGAGGCCCCTTGGCTCTCCCTTTGGCAGGAGGAGCCTGCTTTATTACACCAATGACTCTGCCATGCCCCTCTCTGGCCCTAGACCCCAAACACATCTCCCTCTCCCCAATTTACTCTTCTCGACCCACCTAGGGACAGATTCCCCCTGCTCTTTTGTCCTAGAAACCCCGCTAGTTTGGGATGGTAGCGTCTGGGGTGGGGAGGGCTTCCCCTTCCCCACTCGAGGGTGCGGGTGGGGAAGGGGGGGTGGGTGGAGACAGCCCTGGGGCAGGGAGGATGGTCTCTCCACTGTAGAAAGTAGAGTAGGATTGTCGTCAGACTTAATTTGAGGCATCTAGTGAAGACACATACAAATCCACCAAGGAAAAAGATTTCAAAAGCAAAATAAAGGCGGGAAATAAAACAGACCCAAGAATAATCAAGTCAAAGTGATGTTGCACAAATGCAGAGAAACCAAGAAGGGGGAGGGTTAATGTATTAAATGTGCTATTAAGAACTTAATTTTATTAAAAGTACTATTACTTAAGGCTCTGTCTTCGTTCTCTGCATGTGAGTCTGTGCCATCTTGGGGTGACTGGGAGGATCTGGGTGGGGATTGCAGCTTGGAGTTTCCTCTAGTGTAGCTCTGGGCTCCTTACACACCTGAGAGTAGTGGATGTCTCCAGAGTTCCTTGCCACCGTGCGCTCCCCCTCAGCTCTCCATAGCTCTCTGCTCAAGTCTCCAAACTCTCAATCCCAATCCCCTGCCTTTTTCTCCATTTACTCCCTTCTCTTCTTGGGAGGTGCAGTCAGGCCTCCTTCTATCCTCACCTGAAGAATGGGAAGGTGGCCAGGCCAACCTGGCCAACATGGTGAAACCTCATCTCTACTAAAAATACAAAAATTAGTCGGGCATGGTGGCTCATGGCTGTAATCCCAGAACTTTGGGAGGCTGAGGTGGATGGATCACTTAAAGCCAGGAGTTCAAGACCAGCCTGGGCAACAGAGCGAGACCCTGTCTCTACCAAAAATACACAAAACTAGCCGGGCATGGTAACACATGCCTGTAGTTTCAGCTACTCTGGAGGCTGAGGCAGGAGAATCACTTGGACCCAGGAGGTGGAAGTTGCAGTGAGCTGAGAGATCATGCCACTGCACTCCAGCCTGGGCAACAGAGTGAGACTCTGTCTAAAAAAAACAAAACAAAACAAAAACAGGCTGGGCACAGTGGCTCATGCCTGTAATCCCAGCACTTTGGGAGGCTGAGTGGGCGGATCACAAGGTCAAGAGTTAGAGACCATCCTGGCCAAGATGGTGAAACCTTGTCTCTACTAAAAATACAAAAATTAGCTGGGTGTGGTGGTGGGCACCTGAATTCCCAGCTACTTAGGAGGCTGAGGCAGGAGAATTGCTTGAACCTGGGGGGCAGAGGTTGCAGTGAGCTGGGATCCTGTCACTGCACTCCAGCCTAGCGACAGAGCAAGGCTCCGTCTCAAAAAAAAAAAAACGGGAAGGTGAGTCAGGGTGAGAGAGATCCTACCTGGACAGCTATCTGCTAGGCTCCATGGAGAGGGGGCAGAGAGCTAAGAGACAGGGATCCTCCCCATTTACCCCACTAGATCCAATCTATCCCTCTTCTTTGGGATCAGGAAGAAGACTGGATGGGCCGGGCTTGATGACTCAAGCCTGTAATCCCAGATCTTTGGGAGGCTGAGGTGGATGGATCACCTGAGGTCAGGAGTTTGAGAGCAGCCTGGCCAACATGGTGAAACGTTGTCTCTACTAAAAATACAAAAATTAGCCAGGCATGGTGGCGGGCATCTGTAATCCCAGCTACTTGGGAGGCAAAGACCGGGAGAATTGCTTGAACCCGGGAGGCGGAGGTTTCGGTGAGCTGAGATTACACTACTACACCCCAGCCTGGGTGACAGAGTGAGACTCCATCTCAAAAAAAAAAAAAAAAAAAAAAAACTGAATGGAGGGCTTAGAACTTCCACCTCTCAGGCTTAAAAACCCCTTCCCCAGTACACACCTACAGGACTGGCCCTGACTCCCTCTTCTCCCTTGTATCTCCCGATGCCTCCTCCCCTTGCCCCTGGCATTGGAGTGACCTCAGTTCTTGGCACCAGGGCCCTCAGCACCAGATGGTGCCCGCCGATGGTTTCCTTTGTCTTGCCTTCCAGATACCCCCTCCCTTCCATGCTTTCCTCCCTCCCCCACCTGCCCTGGGGGTTGGCAGAGGGAAGGGCGGGCACCTCCCATCCCCTTGGCACCATCCCCAGACCACAGGACTCCAGAGGCAGCTGGCCCTGAGGGGCAGTAGGTATGGTAGGGAGGACAGAGGAAGGGGAGGAATGGGATTAGGGACTCAGAGGAGGGGCCAAAGTTGAAGGGGAGGCATAGACAAGAAGAGGAAGGAACAGACGGGAGGCAGCAGGATGACCAGGCGTTGATACAAAACAGCTTTATTTGAGGGTCTGAGTCTGTGAGAGGTGGACAGATAAAAGAGGTATTTGTGATAGGGCGTGAAGACCTTAAGGCCCTGGGGGTGCTGTGAACAGGGAACAGTCTGACATCTGGAACCAAAGGGGAGGGAAAGGTCCCGGGGCTGAGGTGGGGACAAGGGGTGCCAGAAGCCAGTTGGGGCAGGGTAGTTCTGGCCAAGGTCAGAGGCTGATGCAACAGGCCCTCTTCTCCCCAGAGCCAGGCTCCTGCCCACTCTGAGCACTGCCCAGAGTGATGGCATTGGTCCGGGTGCTGTTCTGTCTCTGCTTAGACACCTTCTCAAAGATCTCTGGGAGGGGAGAGGGCAGTGATTAGGCCAGAAGATTTAGAGCCCATGCTCCCTCCTCCCCTACCCCACGCACACAGTGCATGCCCCTTCTGAGCATGGGGGTGGCCACATTTGCAGGAGGTTTTGCAGGAAGGAAATGGAGTATGGACATTGGGGTCCCTTCTACTTACCTGGGTGGAGAAGGAACCAAGAGTCAGCCCATGGGAAGTGTGGCCTGTTCCCTCCCTGAGCTCCAGGCTGAGTGGGAGGCATTGGGGAGGGACTGAGGGGGACAAGCAGTGGTGCCAGGACCCACAGAGGAGCTGAGGAATTAGCTGGGGTGAGGGCTGAGTGTCTGCATTCCTACTGCTGCCCGCAGAAGCCACGGGGATGGAATAGGGTGCAGAATAAAGGTAGTCTCTAACCTTTCAGGACAGTCTCAAAGGCTAGCTCAACATTGGTGGAGTCCAGGGCTGAGGTCTCCAGGAAGAGCAGTCCATTGTTTTCTGCCAGGAAGCAAAACACGCCATTAATTGTGGGAATCAAAGGCAATAATAATAATAATAACAAATAATGTTTGCTATATACATTTGCTGTGTGCTAAACTCTAGGCATGTAGCAGTTCACTTAATCCTTAAAACAACTTATGAGGTAGGTTCATTTAGAAAACTGAATCCAGAAACACAGAGAAAACGAATAAGGAACTTGCTCCGTTTAGTAACTGGCCAAGAGCAGATGGGAGACTGGGCCATGGGACTTCAGAACACCCTTAACCAGAAGACATCATATTGTGCTGCCTCTAAACCCAGAAAACTCCTGGGAAGCCTATTCTCTCCATAGGATCTTTGACATTGCAGGGTGGGGCTGCCTTAAAATCAACTATAGATTGGGGACAGTGGCTCACACTCGTAATCCCAGCACTTTGGGAGGTCAAAGCAGGTGGATCACCTGAGGTGTGGAGTTTGAGACCAGCCTGGCCAACATGGTGAAACCCTTTCTCTACTAAAAATACAAAAATTAGCCAGGTGTGGTGGCGCACATCTGTAGTCCCAGTTACTCAGGAGGCTGCGGCATGAGAATTGCTTGAACCCAGGAGGCAGAGGTTGGAGTGAGCTGAGATCACGCCACTGCACTCCAGCCTGGGCAACAGATTGAGACTCGGTCTCAAAAAAAAAAAATCAACTATAAATAATTGCTGGTAAAGACAATCTCAGGGCAAGTTGTGGGACATGATGGGAGACACAGGGTCCCAGAGGGGAAGCGCTGGGAAATCCTGAGGAAAAGGGGATGAGGCAGAGGACTGTATGGAGGAAGGCCAGGGTAGGGGCTCTATGGGTGAGGGCTGGGCCTTGGGAGGCTTCAAGGGAAAGGTGAGAGGCTTGGAGGAGTCAGCCTGGTAGTGGCAGGCTCTCACCAGCGAACATGCGGGCCTCCTCAGTGGGCACTTCCCGGGCCTGGCTGAGGTCACTCTTGTTACCCACGAGCATGACAACGATCGTGGCTTCAGCATGGTCATAGAGCTCCTTCAGCCAGCGCTCCACCACAGCATAGGTCTGGTGCTTGGTTAGGTCAAACACCAGGAGGGCCCCCACTGCACCACGATAGTACCTGGGTGGGAATGAGAAGGATGGACAGAGATACGATCAGGGGCATCGGATCCAGCATCAGAGCAGAGCCATCAAGCTGGAATGCCCAGGATTAGAGTATTAGAGATCAGGAAATACAGAAACTTGGGGCCAGGGGCCCAAAACCCAACAGGGCAGCTCAAGTCTCCTCTGCCTTCCAGGGACAAGACTCTAAAGTTTCACCTCACTGCTCTAAGATCTCCACTGGCTCCCTCATAGCTGGCCCCTCTGCTTTCTCAGGTCCTTTCCTGATTTTAGCCCCTACTCTCCACCAATGCACATCTGGGCTTTAGCCAAGTCTGCCACCTTCAAGATCTTCCTCACGTGGCTCCTCAACAGTGCCCTCTTCTCTCCTGTGGCCATCTTTCTAGGACTAGCTGAATGCCTACCCCTTGCAGCAGTCCCTGGCCTGACCATTCAAGGCATCACTGCAAGCATCCAGTCTCCCTCTTGGAGTTGGATGGGGTGTCTTCAGACTAGTGATGCCTAACTCCCAATTTATTGATGAGCCAAGAGGTCAGGTAACGAGGAGTGATGAATGTGTGTGGACCTTTCAAGTGTGTGTGACCAAAGCCCCTGAATCTTGCTTCCTGCCCCCTAGCAAGTGTTATCCACCCCATACTCACACAAACAGACCCCGTTTCACATGCTTAGGCCTCACACTGACTAGAAGACACTTTTCTTTTCTTTCTTCTATTTTTGAGACAGAGTTTTGCTCTTGTCACTCAGGCTGGATTGCAATGGTGCAATCTTGGCTCACTGCAACCTCCGCCTCCTGGGTCTAAGTGATTCTCCTGCCTCAGCCTCCCAAGTAGCTGGGACTACAGGTGCACGCCACCACACCTAGCTAACTTGACTCAGGTGATCCACCTGCCTTGGCCTCCCAAAGTGCTGGGATTACAGGCGTGAGCTGCCACACCTGCTGACACTTTTTTCTTGAGACACAGTCTCACTTTGTCACCCAGGTTGGAGTGCAGTGGGGCGATTTCAGTTCTTTGCAACCTCTGCCTTCCGTTTCGAGCCATCCTCCCACCTTAACTTCCTGAGTATCTGGGACTACAGGTATGCACCACCATGCCCAGCTAATTTTTTATATTTTTGGTACAGACAGGATTTTGCCATGCTGCCCTGAGTGGTCTGTAATTTGTGAGCTCAAATGATCCACCTGCCTTGGCCTCCCAAAGTGCTGGGATTACAGGTGTGAGCCAACGCACCCGGCCTAAGAGACACTTCGGATGTGGTGTCAGGAGGCCTCCTGTGTGTCCTCTGAGTCTTCATAAAATGCAGATGCCAGGTTCAGCTTTTGGCCATCTGTGGTAAGATGA
Source organism: Alouatta palliata (assembly GCA_004027835.1). Classification (NCBI taxonomy): domain Eukaryota; kingdom Metazoa; phylum Chordata; class Mammalia; order Primates; family Atelidae; genus Alouatta; species Alouatta palliata. The sequence continues at coordinate 38,938 of PVKV010015147.1, forward strand.
AGGCTGCTAAGTGCAGAGCACTGTGCGGAAGTGAGGGGGCGCTCTCGATCCATGCAGCTTGCTCCCACTCGACTCCACCCTGATTTCACCTTGCTTATATTTATATAGAAGTTAATTAATTATAGCACTTGACTCCTGCGATACTTTAAGGGTTACATAAAATGCCAAACCTAAGTGCCTTGTCCCTTCCTGGGCACATAGCAAAGGCTTAGCAAGTGGCAGTGATTCCTGCTGTCAGTGTTACTACATCCCAGCTTGGGCTGTTTCTGTTTACAGCACCTTGTATCTTCTGAGATCCATCTCCCTCCCCGCCCCCTGGAGCCCACCGCTGAGCCCCCTTGCCTCCTCCTCCTCCAGAAGTGTTCCCTGACTTCCCCAGAACTCCCACCACCCAGCAGCCCCCAGGCCCAGGCTCACGCCGAGGTGATGGCTCGGTACCGCTCCAGGCCAGCTGTGTCCCAGATCTGAGCCTTGACGGCAGCGGTGCCCAGCATCACAGTGCGGGTGGAGAACTCAACCCCGATGGTGGTGCGGCTGTCGTGGCTGAACTCATTGCGCGTGAATCGGGAGAGCAGATTGGTCTTCCCCACACCTGATTCGCCGATCAGCACCACTGAAGGAGTGGAGAGATAAGGGCTGAGCGTGGAGTAGAGTAGCTCCAAGCCCAGCTGAGCTTGGAGGGTCTGCCCAGCAGAAAAAGGGAACTGAGCTCAGAAAAAAAGATTTGAGACTGGCGTCTGCAGCACTGCATAATGCATCGGTCCTGGTGGGCAGAAAAGCCAAGAGTTTAAAACAAACAAAGGGGCTTGAAGGGTTATAGCCTGCTCTGTTGAGACATGGTTGCGGAGTCAGCCTGCATCTCTGGTGAGGGAGGTGAGGGACTAACATCTGTGGGCTCTTTATGAGTGTCATGTGGAGACATGACTGTTGTGTGTGAATATGGACAGGGACGGTGGGAGGTCGGGGGGTGCACAGTTCTGGACCAGGACTAGGAATATGAGAACACTGTGCTTGTCTCTATATATATGAGCCGGGAGGACAAGTGGGAGGTTTGGTGTGTGTGTTTGCATAAGGAACAGAGGTGTGAATCGAAGTGTGGGTAAGGAGAAAGTTTGGCAGTTGACACATCTGTGGGTGAGAGGAAGGCATGTGTGCTCATGTATGTGTAAGAAGTTAGCATCCAGGGCCAGGCTTGGGGGCTCATGCCTATAATCCCAGCACTTTGGAAGGCCGAGGTGGGCGGATCGTCTGAGGTCAGGAGTTCAACACCATCCTGGCCAACATGATGAAACTCCACCTCTACTAAAAATACAAAAATTAGCCAGGCATGGTGGGTAGGTGCCTGTAATTCCCCAGCTACTCAGGAGGCTGAGGCAGGAGAATCACTTGAACCTGGGAGGCGGAGGTTGCAGTGAGCTAAAATCGTGCCGCTGTACTCCCAGCCTGGGCGACACAGTGAGACTCTGTCTCAAAAAAAAAAAAAAAAAAAAAAAAGTCTGGGCACAGTGGCTCACGCCTGTAATCCCAGCTCTTTGGGAGGCCAAGGTGGGTGGATCATCTGAGGTCAGGAGTTCGAGACCAGCCTGGCCAACACGGAGAGACCCCCTCTCTAGAAAAAAAAGTTAAATTCCAGTTGTCCCTAAGGAGGGGCAGTCCCACAGGGTTAAGAGCATGGGGCTGGGTGTTAGACCAGCTGTGTGTCCTTCAGCAAGTTCTTTAACCTCTCTGAGCTGTCCTTTTCATGGGAAAAATGGGAAAACATCAGTATCTACGTTAAGGGTTGTAGGAAGTAAGTGAGATGTTGCCCGGGATATAGTAAGTATAAAAATCATTATGGGTTTGATCGTTGTTAGCAGGCCAGAGTTTTTGCCTTTGGATTTGCAGAGACAAGCATCCACCAGAGAGGCCATGAAGACCCTTTAGACTGGTGGGCAGCGTCCAGGGCCCAGCCTCACCCACCGTGGATGAGCTGGGGGCTGGGGTAGAGTACAGGGGGCTGATGTAAGTACAACTCACAAATTGCACTGGCACTGAGCTGAGCACCCAGAGTTAGAGGAGGTCACCAGAGTAGTTCTGGAAAGGCAGGCTGGCACCCGAGGAATGGGAGCAACACAGTGTGGGCTCTGGGCCCCCCTGCTCAGCTTCTAACTAGCTGTGTGAACTTGAACAAATGACTTGCATTTCCTCAGTCTGTGTTTCCTTCTTTATACAACCCACAAAGGCCTCCTCCAACTTTAAAATTTCCTTGTCTGGGTGTGGAGGTTCGCGCCTGTAATCCCAGCACTTTGGGAGGCTGAGGCAGGAGGATCTCTTGAGCCCATGAGTTTGAGAACAGCCTGGGCAACACGGTGAAACCCCATCTCTACAAAAATTAGCCAAGCATGGTGGCACATGACTATAGTCTCAGCTACACGGAAGGCTGAGGTAGGAGGATTGCTTGAGCCTGGGGGAGCAGAGGTTGCAGAGAGCCGGGTTTGTGCCACTGCACTCCAGCCTGGGTGACAGAGTGAGACCCCAGCTCAAAAAAAAAAAAAAATTAGCCAAGTGTGGCACGTGCATGTAGTTCCAGCTACTCAAAAGGCTGATGTGGAAGGATTGCTTGAACCCCATAGACTGTGGCTGCAATGAGCTATGGTGGCACCACTGCACCCCAATCTGGGTGACAGTGAAATGGTGTCTCAAAAAAATAAAAATAAAAAAATAGGCCTGGCCTGGTGGCTCACACCTGTAATCCCAGCTTTTTGGGAGGCCAAGGTGGTCGGATCACCTGAGGTCAGGAGTTCGAGACCAGGCTGACCAACATGGAGAAACCCCATCTCTACTAAAAATACAAAATTAGCTGGGCATGGTGGTACATGCCTGTAATCCCAGCTACTCAGGAGGCCGAGGCAGGAGAATCACTTGAACCCAGGAGGCGGAGGTTTCGGTGAGCCAAGATCGCGCCATTGCCCTCCAGCCTGGGCAATAAAAGTGAAACTCTATCTCAAAAAAATAAAACATAAAAATCAAATCAAATAAAAATAATAATTAAAAAATTCCTTATTTGTGTAGGACAGTATGGAAAAGCTGGAAATAATACGGATATGTGTAAGAGGATGTGCATGTGTGTGCGTGTGTGTGTGCACGCACACATGTGTTCCTGCCTCTCCCCTACTGAGCACATCTCAATCCCTCTCAATGGGTGGGCTCTCAGCCCTAGCTTCATACTCCAAAGGTGCTCAGGGCAAGAGCGTTGGAGTCAGACCTTGTGGCCTTTTGTAAGTGACTTTGCCTCTAAGCCTCAGTGGTAAAGCGGAAATACTAATGGTTCATGTTTACAGTGTATTGAGTGCTTACTATGCGCCAGTGTCCTTAAAAGCTTTACATATATGACCTCATTTAATCCTTGTAACAGTGCCATGAATCCCATTACTATTTTCCCTGTTTTTACAGACAAGGCGCTTTGGAGGTCAAATGACTTGTCCAAGATAACAGGGCTAGTGTTGTAAACACAGAGATGTGCTGGCCAGATCCGCCTTCGAGGAAGGATTTGCACCCAGCTGCAGGGAGTGCAGGCTATAGACAGGCTCCAGCTGTCAGCTCCTTCAGCGTCTGCCTCTGGTGCAGACAGCGGCCTCACTGGAAGTGATGCCTTTTCTGGGCGGCCTACACCCAGTGCTCAAGCCAAGTAGGGCAATCACAGAGCTCCCCGCCCTTGACCCAGGCTTTGTCAAGCCTGTGTTGCTGTTTGACTTTGTCCTCTGCCCAATTCTGTTTCCTCTCCCTTCCTTTCACAGGTGCTGATTCATAAAAACATCGAACACCCCAACTTCTTCTCAGTGTCTGCTTCTGGGGACCCCAACCCTCAATACTTTTTTTTTTTTTTGAGACAGAGCCTCACTCTGTTGCCCTGGCTGGAGTGCAGTGTCGCTATCTCGGCTCGCTTCAACCTCTGCCTCCCGGGTTCAAGCAATTCTCCTGTCTCAACCTCCCGAGTAGCTGAGATTACAGTCACCTGCCACCACGCCTGGTTAATTTTTGTATTTTTAGTAGAGACAGGGTTTCATCATGTTGGCCAGGCTAGTCTCGAACTCCTACCCTCTAGTGATCCCCCGCCTTGGCCTCCCAAAGTGCTGGGATTACAGGGGTGAGCCACCGCACCTGGCTGACCAACCCGCAATATTTGTGTCAGGACTGAGATCTGAGCTCAGTCTGGCTTCTGACCACCATGTTACACTGCCCTTCCAAATAAAAGATAACTTTTGGGGATTGTTATGGTATTAATGAGGTACTGGCTAGTACATAGTAAGTGCTCAATAAATGGTAGTTCCTCGTATTATTACCCCAGACTATTGCTAACCTTTTCCAGGATGCCGGTAGTACAGGTTCCCCAGCTCAGCTCAAGGGCGGGTGCTACAGTGAGAGTCCCAGCTCAAGGGAGGGCCGGGCTGAGGCTGGGAGAGGCAGTGGGGTAGGGTGGCTGGAGAGTACACCCTGCCCTGAAGGAAGTATGGAGGTGGGGCTGAGAAACAACAGGGGGACCAAACCCAGGGGCTGGAAAGATACATGCCCGCTTCCAGGCACAGCCAAGTTGAGCCCAGTGCCTGGAATGCAGGTCCAGTGAGTCGGCCAAAGAACAGGCAGACAAGGCTAGGAGTCCCTCGGAGTCCTCTGATTCGATCAGACCTGTGGCAGACTCATGATATTTTCTGTCTTCCCTATGTATGTATTACCCCACCCTATAAAGGGTTAGATCTCTCCTTTCTGTCCTTCCGTGTACACCTGCCCAGAAAAAATGACTCTTCCTCTTGTCTGCTGGTTTCCCTTTCTTCTCAAGAGGGAAGTTCTTTCTGAAGTCTGACCTCCATCTCTTGTGCTGCACTGGCTGACACCTGGGATTTGGGTTTCTATTAGGAACGGGGCAGAGGAGCCTAACTCAGCACTCTTAAGGAGGGATAAACATCATCATTTACCGGAGCAGGGCATACTCAGAAGCTCCCTGACTTTTGCACCTGCAACCAGATCCTCCCCGACTCCCTGCAGCTTTCTTTCTGAAGGAATGAGGAGCCCCAGGGGGTCCTGGTAGATAAAAAACAGGAGGGGGCCCTCTCTGGCTCTGTCTCTTGCTGGGTCTCACAGGCTTTCTCTTGCTTCAGGGACCCCAACTCACCCTTGAAGACAAAGTTATAATCTTCCTCCGTTCCATTCCCCATCTTGGCTCAGCATGGAGGGTGCAGGTGTCTTCGGGGTCAGAGGTGACAAGTCTGTGTGTTGGCTCAGTGCCTTCAACCCTCAGCTCTCAAAAGATCTGGGCCTGCCCCTCCTCTCATTGAGGGTAAGGAGACTTTTGCAGCCAGAGGGATTGGGGGCCAACTCAAGGTTAGGCAGAGCCTAGGGAGGATCAGCTCTGGCAGGTGGGGGTGCTGTAAGGAAGCTGAGAGGACGGAAGCTGAGAACAGGAAGAGCTGGGCGGCTGGAGACCTGGGGCCCAGGTGGGTGGAGAGACGATGACGTCAGACAGGTTCGGCAGGTTGGGTGTCTGCTCTCAGCCTGGGCTCCCGAAAGCTGGAGAACCAGCTCCAGCGGATGGATAAGAGCAGGGGAAGCGAGAAACAGGGACAGGACCTTCAGAGACAGCCCACTGAGGGCTTAGTGTGCATCGCTGGGCTTCTGGAATCTGTGGTGAGGGCAGGCCCCGCAACTAATCAGCAACAAGTAGCCCCTCAGAAACCCACTGGAGGCCAGGCGAGGTAGCTCACGCCTGTAATCCCAGCACTTTGGAAGGCCTGAGGTCAGGGGTTCGAGACCAGCCTGGCCAACATGGAGAAACCCCGTCTCTACTAAAAATACAAAAATTAGCCAGGCATGGTGGTGGGCGCCTGTAATCCCAGCTACTTGGGAGGCTGAGGTAGGAGAATCGTTTGAACCCAGGAGGCAGAGGCTGCAGTGAGCCAAGATCACGCCATTGCACTCCAGCCTGGACAACAGAGTGAAACTCAGTCTCAAAAAAAAAAAAAAAAGAAAAAAGAAACCCATGTGGCTTGCTTTTTCTTCAGAGCTCCTGGTCAGCGGGTACACTGGGAGAACCAGAGTAAGGGATATTGGACCAGGGGGTGATAGGACACCAGTCACCCCGCTGCAATGCAGACCTGTGGGAGCAGCATCCTGGCCACGGTAACTTCTGCCCCTCCTTGACAGCCCAGGGCCTGGGATGGGCAGTGTTTCTCATCTTGGGAGGAGCTTGGGACTCGAAACCTACCCACTTCTTTGGGATGTGTTCCTTTCCATGGCACTGGGGAAGGGGGCAGGTAGCACCCTATACAGACCTGCTTTAAGGACACTGGGTATGGGGAGAAGCTGGGGCAGAAACGGACAGCTGGGGTGAGTGGTCCGAGTGTAGGAGCAGGATCTGGAGATGAAGGCCTTTGGGAGGTCTGGGTTACTTCTAGTCCCTGTGCAGGACCTGAGGCCTCACAGCAAAGGCATCCTGTCTACAAAGGGCTTCAAGATCTGGGGAGGGTCTAAGCACAGGAACACCTAGAGGAAGAGGAAAGGAATGGCTCATTCTAGGCTACTGGGGTACCCTCCCAACACCACAAATAGAAAAGGCACTCACTGGACAGTCGCAGTGGTTCCTATCTGTAATCCCAGCACTTTGGGAGGCAGGAGGATGGTTTGAGCCCAACTGGAGACCAGCCTGGGCAACATATTGGGACCTCGTCACTGCAAAAAAAAACAAACCCAAAAAACACACACAAAAAAACCCCCCAAAATTAGCTAGGCATGATGGTGTGTGCCTATAGTCCCAGCAACTCAGGAGGCTGAGGTAGAATCACTTGAGCCAGGATGTTGAGCCTGCAGTGACATGAGATTGTGTGTGTCACTGCATTACAGCCTGGGCAACAGAGGGAAACCCTCTCAAAAAAAAAAGACGCCCACCCCCAAAACCTGGAATAAAACAGTGACGACTTCCCAGGGCCTTTATATTCTCTGTGCAACACAACCCCGGCAGACCCTTGCTCCTCTGAGCCTACTCCCACAGTTTTGCCAATGAGGTGGTAAGACTCTGCTCTGAGCGGCAGGGTCTAGGTAAGGCCATGGACTATCTGACATTAACTGCCAAGAACCATTTGGTCATGGGAGATCATGGTGCAGCAGCGGGCAGAAGTCCATCCTTGCAGAACACGAGGAATCCTAGAAGCAATGCCTGCTTCTTCTTCCTGTCTTCTCTGATTCCTCCCAACCAAGAAAGCAGCCAAGACACATGACAGGAGTTGAAGTTTATTCTTAGAAAAAACAAAGTCCCATCCTCCAGGCACTGTCCAAGAAGGTTCTTCTAGGAGGCCCTGCCCCTCCAAATGGTCATTTCTCTTATCTGACACCAGCTTCCACCAATGCCATTAAGATGCTGCAACTTGGGTGAGGGGCTCCTCCAGGTACTGCACCAAAGCCTGGGCCTACAAGAGGGAGAACAGAAATCAATCCCGCACACGGCCAGCCCCTGGGAATCCCAAATCCAGGTCTGCTCCCAGTGCCATAGGGAGCAACCAGCCCCAACCCCCACCTGCTCTTGGGAGCTGGCCCATACCAGAAATTGACTGAGTAGACATGAAGACTCCTGGTGGGAGCGGACACGGTGAGGGAGCACAGAGGCGGGGCCCAGGGCTGTGGGGGGATGAGCATATACACACCTTGGCCTTGAGCATTCCAAAGCCCACGGTCTCCTTGGCATACATACACAGCAGAAGGTTGGCCACTCGGGTGATGGCTACACGGCCCTCCTGGTGGGGGTGATAGGATGGGATGTGATGTTCTGCTTGGCATCCTTAGATCCTCCTTCCCCACAGGTTTCTCTGGCCCCAGAGAGGCTGTATCTTTTTCCCATGCCCTGGGCACAGCAGGAGGTTCAGCAGAAGAGCTTTTGGCCACAGCCCTGGACATGGGGTTCTGCGCCCAGGTTCCAGCCTCAGCATAGCCATCTATTAACCATGTTACTCCGGGAAACTTAGTCTTTCAGAAACTCAGTTTCTCTTTCTGCAACCCCTACCTCATCCCAGTTGGTGAGGGTGCCAATACACATGAAATTTTGTATCTGCCAACAGATGTCCAAACGAGTGATGTTATTACTATGAGCTCACCCCACAGACACTAAGAGGGGCATGGAAGCAGTAACCCAACTGATATTTCTCCTCTTTTCCCATGGTAATGTTTTTCAAACTGCAAGTTTGCCCCCACAGTTAGGAGATAAATTACGAAGGTTGATCAGCGTTAAAAAACAAAAAAGAAGAAATGAAGTATATTACACGTAGTAGGAAAAGTACTGTTTCCATGAAACTTTTGTTTCAATGGATACATGTGTGTGTTGGGCTCTGACTTAAAATGTCTTCTTAAATTTTTTTTTTCCTTTTTATTTTTTAATTTTTTGTAGAGATGAGGTCTTGCTGGGTCACCAAGGCTGGTCTTGAACTCCTAGCCTCAAGTAATCCTCCAGCCTCAGTCTCCCAAAGTGTTGGGATTACAGATTACAGGAATGAGGAACTGTACTCAGCTTTAAAAGGTATTCCTTTTTCTTTTTTTTTTTTTTTGAGACAGAGTCTCACTCTGCCACCCAGGCTGGAGTGCAATGATGCCATCTCAGCTCACTGCAACCTCTGCCTCCTGGGTTCAAGCGATGCTCCTACCTCAGCCTCCTGAGTGGCTGGGATTACAGGCACACACCACCACACCGGGCTAATTTTTATGTGTGTGTGTGTGTATATATATATATATATATATATATATTTTTTTTTTTTTTTTTTTTTTTTAGATGGAGTTTCACTCGTTGCCCAAGCTAGAGTGCAATGGTGTGATCTTGGCTCACTGCAACCTCCACCTCCCGGGTTCAAGTGATTCTCCTGCCTCAGCCTCCTGAGTAGCTGGGATTACAGGTGTATGCTACCACGCCTGGCTAATTTCTTGCATTTTTAGTAGAAATGGGGTTTCACCATGTTAGCCAGGCTGGTCTTGAATTCCTGACCTCAGGTGATCAGCCCGCCTCGGCATCCCAGAGTGCTGGAATTTCAGGTGTGGGCCACTGCACCTGGTCTAATTTTTGTATTTTTAGTAGAAATGGGGTTTCATCAGGTTGGCCAGGCTGGTCTCGAACTCCTGACCTCATGATCCGCCCGCCTCACCTTCCCAAAGTGCTGGGATTACAAGTGTGAGCCACAGTGCCTGGCCCCTTAAAATGTATTTCGTATGGCTTGGTTGTGGTCAAAATGTTTGAAAGCTATAGCACCAGCTCGAGGCAATCACTAAGAGTCATATGTTGAACTAAAATAGCATTGGTTGTGCAGGGGGCAGGGAAGGGTAAGCAGCTGAGTTACTATGAAGACCCTTCCTAGAGAGTTCACCCTCCGGCCGATCTGAAAAAAAAACAAAAGTAAGTTCAACAAACTTTTACTAGGTATTCATTCTATGCCGGGAACCAAGCACTGCACTCCCTGCCTCTCTGACTCCATCTCCCACCACCCTCCTCCATTCTCATGCAACTCCAGCAGTACCAACCAACTCTGTTGATCCTTGAGCAGGCACAATTCTGCCTCAAGGCCTTCGTACTTGCTGTTCTGTCCAAAATATTCTTCCCCCAGATAGCCACATGGCTTGCCACGACCTTTCTTCAGATCTTTGATCAAACGTCACCTTTTCAGTGAGACTGTCTCTGACACATACGCCCAACAAACTCATACTTTCACTTCCCTCCTTTCTTTACATTGCATTTTCAATACCTTACATACTACATATTTCACTTATTTTAAACAATGTGGCTGGGCACAGTGGCTCATGCCTGTCATCCCAGCACTTTGGGAGGCCGAGGCAGGTGGATCACTTGAGCCAAGAATTCAAGACCAGCCTGGGCAATATGGCAAAACCCCGTCTCTGCAAAAAATGCAAAGATTAGCAAGGTGTGGTAGTGCATGCTTGTACTTCCAGCTACTTAAGAGGTTAAGACAGGACGATCACCTGAGCCCAGGGAGGTGGAGGCTGCAATGAGCTGTGATTGTATCACTGTTAAGATTTATTAGGACTGGCGGTTTTGTCTTTCTCTTTGCCATCTTCTCCCTAGTCCTGAGAACACTACAAAGACGTAAATACTTTTCTTTCTTTCTTTCTTTTTTTAATAAAAAGACGGGGTTTCACCATGTTGGTCAGGCTGGTCTTGAACTCCCGACCTCAGGTGATCCGCCCGCCTTGGCCTCCAACGTGCTTGGATTACAGGCGTGAGCCACCACGCCCGGCCAAGGACCTAAATACTTATTGACTGAACAGATACTAAGAAGTTCACAAGCTAATGGCAACTTCCCCTTTCTGGACTTCATTTTCCCTTCTTTGTAACCTTAAGAGGTTGGACTAGGGTCTGGAAACTACCATGGTTCTGTGAGTCGGTGAGGTTGGGATGACAACACTTTGTGTTTCCATGTCATTCTACTGTTTATACCCATTATTTCATTTGATCTTCACAACCATCCATGAGGGGAGCGGGGAGAGGGAAATTACTGTTTTATCCTTAGACATGAGGTAAGGAAGCTGAGAGAGGTTAGGCGACTTACCCAGGGTTCCACAACTGGTAAGTGGATGGCTGAGACCAGAACCCAAGTCAGACCTCTCAGGTCCAGGGCTCCTTCCTCACCACCACTTGATGAATAGGATCCTGCCTATTACAAATGCTGCTGCAGACCAACTCTTAGTAATCTTCTGGAGATCCTGTCCCTGCCCCTCCAACCATCCAGGATGGGGTCCAGGTCGCCCCCTTGGGATCCCCTTGGGGGGCAGGGGAAGTCTGGCTTCCCTCTCCATACCATGCAGTCCATGAGGATGAATTTGAGATTGTCTTCATTAAACGCTTGATTCCCGTTCCGGTCGTAGGCGGCCCAGATGTTACTGGCTATGGCCGCAGTGACCCGGGCGTCAGTGTCCCCGTAACCCGAGTAGGCCAGCAGTGATCCCTCGTTATTCAGCAGCCTGGTAAGGGGCGGGGAAGGATAACGTTGTGCTCAGAACAGAGAGTAAAACGCCTGGGTTTCCAGCCCAAGTCCCACCACTGGCACAGCCAGCAAGGGTCTTGGCTTAGTGTGCCCTGGAACATGCCCTGAGCACCCAGCACACCAGCTTTCCTTTTCTAGAGGAGATCTCCCGGCCGGCACCCCCAGCCGCTGCCCCCTCTGCCGCCTCCTCCCTTCCTGGCGATCCTTCCCCACCCCTCCCTCAGGAGCCGCGCGCCGCCCCACTGCGGCGCTCGCCGCTCGGGTCCGTGGTCCGCGGTCCGCACTCACAGGGTGCTCTGGACTCCTCCAGTGTTGGCTTGGCTTAGCACCTGGGTTAAAGCCTTGGGTCGCAGCATGCCTACGGCTTCTAACCCTGGGCTTTTGCACCCAGATCCTCCGAGGTGCCTCCTGCGAGCCGCTGCCCGCTGCTTCTCGTAGTCCCGTGGGCCTGCTTCGTAACGCTCTGGGAGTTGCAGTTTCCTCGCCTGGCTATTGTAGTTCCGACTCAACTCCCCACCCCGCCGAGAGCGGCTCTGGGAATCGTAGTTCCTTGTGGCCTCGCGAGGCACCCTGGGAACTATAGTTCACCTTTCCAGGCTTACCACGCGGTTGTGGGGGGCAAAAAGAGCGGGAGTGAAAGGACAGCGGCAGCACTGGAAGGACATTTAACTCCTTCGGGGAGAAAGGAGTCAACGTGTCCGCTTGGCAGTCCACGATTCAATAATTAGACTACATCCTAATATTTGTCAGGCACGCCTTTGGTTACTTTCAAAACAGTTTTCTCCGTTATGCACAATTCTGTGCGATAAGGCGAGGAGTACTGTTATTATCTTGAGGAAACCAAGGCTCAGAAAGGCCACGCAGCCAAAACCCAGCTCCCTGGAACCGTTCTTTAAAAACCAGTTAGGCCGTGACCCTAGGAGCTATAGGGTCGTCCCAGAGCTGAGATCCTAAGCGGACTTACTTGGTGGGAAAACTCAACCTCCAAGTCGGGAAAGGCCCCTGGCCTGGAATGGACTTGGGGCTTCCAAGAAAGACCGAGTTATCACGGGGAACGGAGATAAAGCGGCGACACAGAAAGTCCTTTGTCCCGGAGCGGAGTTAGACGCGGAGGGGGCGGGGAAGCTTTGGGCAGGAAGGGACCGCGGCCCGGCTCTGGCGGGCAGCGTTGGGCCGCGGTCTCCCGGAGGAGTCCGCCCCCGCCCCTGAAGTGAAGTTCACGCCCCTCCCCCCGCCCAGAGACCCCCCTCCCTAGAGCCCCCTCCCCCGGGGCCCTTGCCTGGAGAGCCCCGGGCCTGGCTCCCGACCCGGGGCTCGGCCCTGGGCGGACCCCGCTGCAGTGGCCCCCCCGGTCCGCCCGGGGCGCTGTGGCTGCGGCTGGTCCGGAGGGGGCGGCGAAGCCTCGGGGAGGGGAGGGGAGGGGAGAGGAGGGGAGGAAGGGGAGAGGTGGAGAGAGGGGAGTGTTGGAGGCGCTGGAGCCGAGCCGGGCTGGCCGGGCGGGCGGGGAGGAGGAGGAGCTGGACGGGCTGGCGGGCGGCCGGGTGGCGGCGGCGGCATGGCGGAGCCGAGCGGCGCCGAGACGAGGCCCCCCATTCGGGTCACCGTCAAGACCCCCAAGGACAAGGAGGAAATTGTAATCTGCGATCGAGCCTCGGTCAAGGAGGTAGTACGGCTGAAGGGGGGCGGAGGGAGCGCGGAGGAGGGGTCTGTGAAGAGATGGGGGCCCTCCCTCAGGGTCTGGCGTCCCGGAGGGCCCGGGAGAGGAGGGCGGGGGCCAGCTGGGACTCCGAGGAGCTGGAGGGAGGGAGAGGCGGGTAGGGGGCGCCCTGCGAGGGGAGATCTAGGGGAGCGTGGCGCGTGTTGAGGGGCGGGTTTTGCCTTGTGGCCTGGGCTGGGGGCGTGGTGGAGAGTGAGGAGGGGACACTTTGCACTGGGAAGAGGGAAGGACCCTGGGTTTGAGGGGAGTGTGCCGGAGTGGAGGCCGGGGCAAGGTGCTAACCGAGAGAACGGGCCGGGGGCAGGCCAAGAGCGCCGGCGCTTACTCGGTGCCTCAGAGAACGCCCAGTGTTTTCTGAGCGGCGGGGCTGTCGGGGGAGGATTTCCCTGTGCCCAGATCCTTCCCACTCTTTCAAATCGACGTGGTTACATTTGGTTCTCAGCTCTTCTGAGATTTACACGGTGTGCAGTAGGTGCTCAATAAAATCTTGTTGAATGAGGGACTGTTGCCTGTGTTCGCCACCCGCTGTGGCCGCTCCGTAATTTCACATAGGCGGGGCTTAAGACAGGCCATCTGGTTGGAAGAGAGGGATCTGGAAGCTGCCTCTGCTTAACAAGTGCACTGTTTTTACTTAAAGTGTGTGTTGTGTTGTGTTGTGTTGCGGAGGGGCTGATAGAATTTGGGGAGTCTAACTCCATCTTTTCTCCCTCCCTAACCACAGAGAATTACTAAATTTCAGAATTTAAATATCGTACTCTTCCTTGCAAAGCCAAATTTGAAAACGGCTTTCATTGAGAGGTAGTGCGTTTAGTTGAAAGCCTGGACTTTGGTTTCAAGCTTTGAGTTCTGGTCTGCCTGGGGCAAGTTACCTTACCTCGCCGATTCTTTGAGGCTGATGTGGTGGCTCATGCCTGTAATCTCAGCACTTTGGGAGCCCAAGCCTGGTGATCACCTGAGGTCAGGAGTTCAAGACCTGCCTGGCCAACATGGTGAAGTCCCATCTCTACTAAAAATACAAAATTAAGCCGGGCATGGTGGTGCTTGCTTGTAGTCCCAGATACAGGCTGAAGCAGGAGAATCACTTGCACTTGGGAGATGGAGGTTGCAATGAGCCGAGATCACACCACTGCACTCCAGCCTGGGTGACAGAGCGAGACTCTGTCTCAAGATAAAAACAACAATAAATAAAATGAAGATAATAATTAATATACTAGATCTTTAACTCGTGCATAGGTAGTGCTCCGTAACTGGCGTCTATTTGTTGTAGTTGTTACAAGAACACTGGGAATAGAGAGGAGAGAAAATTGGGTCTCAGAAGGCTAAAGGTCCAAGGCTGTTGAGACGTAGGGAGGCTGCCCTGCCTCACAGAGAACTAGGTGGAGGGACTTAAGCTGGGAGGCAGAGAGCAGCAAGGGCTTTCTGGGGTGGGAGATGCTGGGATGGAGCTGAGACAAGAGCCTCTCACTAGGTCATCTCCTTTGTTAAGAAAGGAAGTGCTTATTACAGCTGGAGGAATGGCGTTGAGACCACAGAAAGGACTTCCCATGACTAGAGATGAGAGCAAGAGAGTACAGAAGCTGTTGAAGAAGAGTCAGGGTCCCTGGTAGGGGGAGTCCGGGCAGCCTCCACAGTGACCTCTGCCTCTTGATCACAGTTCAAAGAGGAAATCTCCCGGAGGTTTAAGGCTCAGCAGGATCAGCTGGTCCTGATCTTCGCAGGCAAGATCCTCAAGGATGGGGACACACTGAACCAGCACGGAATCAAGGATGGGCTCACTGTCCATCTGGTCATCAAGACCCCTCAGAAGTAAGTTCAGGAGCAGAGCAGATCCAGCTTCTCACTGGGCCTCCCAATCTGATACTTTCTCACTCATTGTTCAGCTGTACCCAGAAGGTCTCCCAGAAGGCCTAAGCTGAGGCCCTAGCAGGGAGCTCCTAGATGAATATGATCTCATTTCTAGGGGAGGAGGAGCTGATTTACCACTCCCAGAATGCCCTGAAGATAGATAATATAATACTAGCTCCTTTCTCCCTCTCCCTGGTTTACTGACTGCCCCTCAGCCATCACCTGGCCCAAGCCTCAGGGCTGCTCAGGAGGAGGCTTGGGTTCAAACAGTAGTCCCACAGCAAGCACAGAGATTGTGCCAGTACCTTCCCTCTTCTAGTGCTCACTCCAACTAGGATTCTCCTTTCTCTGTCCTCAGGGCTCAAGATCCAGCTGCTGCCACTGCTTCTTCCCCCTCCACACCTGACCCTGCCTCAGCACCCTCCACCACACCTGCTTCACCTGCCACCCCTGCACAGCCCTCCACCTCTGGCAGTGCTTCTTCGGATGCTGGCAGTGGAAGCCGGAGGAGCAGCGGCGGGGGGCCCTCTCCAGGGGCTGGGGAGGGACCCCCCAGTGCTACTGCGTCCATACTGTGTAAGCCCTCAGAGAGAAGAACACAATCTTGTTTGGGGTTGGGGAGTTGGGGAACGCCTAGAGGAGGGAGAAGCATGGTTCCTTCCCCTGGTCTGATGGGGACAGGGGACTCCATAGAGTTCTAGACACTGATACTTGATTCAAGCTGGGAAGGAAACTAGTCTGAGGAGTTCCCAGAGGTGGGGACAATGGCTAAGAGTTAGGAGTGAGGGGAGAAACGGTGTTGGGGATGTGGAGAACCCTGAGTAAAGAGAGTGGAAGACCCTGTGAGTCTGGGGAAAAGTTGAATCCAGCAGTAGTCAGATGGGCTGCTCATTCAACAGACCATTGCTGGTTGCTTTCTCTCTGCTCGGTTCTGTGTTTAGCACAGCCTCAGCCTTCAGAGAAGTCTTAGTCTAGTAGGCTCACATTTTTTTGCCAGCAGTGGATCAGGGCCGGGCTGTGGGAGTGACTGGAAGAGGGACGTGTGAGAAGCATTTGGGGCCTGTCATGGAGACCTGAATTCAGTGGCTCTGGCTGGGAGAGGAATGGGCTCTTGTGGCAGACTGTGACCCTGCCCCCTTCCCACAGCTGGCTTTGGGGGCATCCTGGGGCTGGGCAGCCTGGGCCTGGGCTCTGCCAACTTTATGGAGCTGCAGCAGCAGATGCAGAGGCAGCTGATGTCCAATCCCGAGATGCTGTCACAGATCATGGAGAACCCCCTCGTCCAGGATATGATGTCGAACCCTGACCTGATGCGTCACATGATCATGGCCAACCCCCAGATGCAGCAGCTGATGGAGCGGAACCCCGAGATCAGCCACATGCTCAATAACCCTGAACTCATGAGGCAG
>PVKV010015148.1:9739-22267 GCA_004027835.1 Alouatta palliata
CCTGGGTTCAAGCAATTCTCCTGCCTCAGCCTCCCGAGTAGCTGAGACTACAGGCACGTGCCACCATGCCCAGCTAATTTTTGTATTTTTAGTAGAGACGGGGTTTCACCATGTTGACCAGGATGGTCTCGATCTCTTGACCTCGTGATCCACCCGCCTCGGCCTCCCAAAGTGCTGGGATTACAGGCGTGAGCCACTGTGCTCGGCATTTTTGTATTTTTAATAGAGATGGGGTTTCTCCATGTTGGCCAGGCCGGTCTCAAACTCTTGACCTAGTGATCTACCCACCTCAGCCTCCCAAAGTGCTGGGATTATAGGTGTGAACCACCACGCCTGGCCTATTTTTTAAAAATTTATTTTGAGATAGGGTCTAATTCTTTCCCTCAGGCTGGAATGCAGTGGCACAATTTTGGCTCACTGCAGCCTTGACCTTCTGGGCTCAAGTGATCCTCCCACCTCAGCCTCCCAAGTAGCTGGGACCACAGGTAAATGCTACAACTCCTGGCTAATTTTTTCTAATTTTTTTTTTTTTTTTTTTTTGTAGATACAGGGGTCTTGCCATGTTGCCCAGGCTGGTCTCTAACTCCTGGGCTCAAGCGATTCACCTGCCTTGGCCTCCCAAAATGCTGAGAGTCCAGGTGTGAACCACTGTGCCCAGCCAGAAATGCTTTTTACTAATGTTTAATATGTGTAGTAACTTGAAGTAGACTATTATTCCATTTTCATGCTGCTAACCAGACATACCTGAGACTGGGTAATTTATAAGAAAAAAAGGTTTAATTGACTCACAATTCCACATGGCTAGAGAGGTCTCAGGAAACTTATAATCATGGTGGCAGGTGAAAGATGTGAATGCTGAGCAAAGGGGCAAGCCCCTTATAACACCATCAGATCTTGTGAGAACTCACTATCACGAGAACAGCGTGAGGGTAGCTGCCTCTGATTCAATTATCTCTGCCTGGTCCCTCCCATAACATTTGGGGATTATGGGACCTACAATTCAGAATGAAATTTGTGTGGGGACACAGCCAAACCATATTATTACTATTTTTGCCATTTAATTATTATAAAACATTTTTATTTTATATATATATTTTTGAGACAGGGTCTCACTCTGTCACCCAGGCTGGAATGCGGTGATGTGATGTTGGCTCACTGCAACCTCCACCTCCCAGGCTCAAGCAATTTTCCTGCCTCAGCTTCCTAAGGAGCTGGGACTACAGGAGCATGCCGCTATGCCTGGCTAACATTTGTATTTTTTGTACAGACGAGGTCTCCCTATGTTGCCCAGGTTGGTCTCAAACTTCTGGGCTCAAGTGATCTGCTGCCTTGACCTCCCAGAGTGCTTGAGTTACTAGCATGAGCCAGTAACTTTCTTCTCTTTTTTCTTTCTCTCTTTCTTGCTTGCTTGCTTGCTTTCTTGCTTGCTTTCTTCTCTTTCTTTCCTTCTTTCTGTCTTTTCTTTCTTTCTCTTTCTTTTCTCTCTTTTTCTCTTTCCTTCCTTCCTTCCTTTTCTCTCTTTCTCTCTCTCTCTTTCTTTCTTCCCTCCCTCCCTGCCATTTACAATGTAGATATAAAGACCTATTTTCAGAATTTTAAGGCTCTTTGAAAAAAGGTATATATTGGCTTAAAACACAGTGTAAATTTAACAACATAGCATAGCTGTTAAGAAAATCAGTTTTACATCGGGTGTGGTGGCTCACTCCTGTAATCCCAGCACTTTGGGAGGCCATGGCAGGTGGATCACGAGGTCAGGAGTTCAAGACCAGCCTGGCCAAGATGGTGAAACCCTGTCTCTACTAAAAATACAAAAATTAGCTGGCCATGGTGGCGGGTGCCTGTAATCCCAGCTATTCAGGAGGCTGAGGCAGAAAATTGCTTGAACTCGGGAGGCGGAGATTGCAGTGAGCCATAATCGCATCACTGCACTTCAGCCTGGGAGACAGAGCGAGACTCTGTCTCAAAAAAAAAAAAAAAGAAAAAAAAGAAAAAAATAATTTGTATATGTTAGATGAAGCAAAAAAGACAGATCAAGGCTAACCTTTTGTTGGAAAGCTACAACGTGTTGCACAGGCCACCTGGTTGTACCCTTGGCCTCTGTCCCTAGCTTGTCCTCTGTCCCAAGGCTCCCTAGGAAGCCTCAGCTCTTTCTGGAATGTTCTACTACGTTCCCAATAATAAAGGCATTTAGGGTTCACAGCCATTTCAGAACCATCCCATGGAGGAATCATTGTACATACCCACCCACCTGTAGTCCCCAATTCTGAGCCTCACATTAAAATGATTTTTAAATTCATCTGTCACCCTCCCCTGCCTTGCCCTAGGGCTTTACTTGTTAGAGCACAGGGGTGAGGTCAACAGTCACCTGCGTTAGGAATGTAAACTCCAGGGTCATGCTGCCTTTTCTCTTGTTCTTCGGCAAATGACAGCTCCTGAACCTGAATTTCCTCATTTGCACATTTGAGGTGATACATAACAGTGCCTGCCAACAAGTTCATTCAGTTACTCTGCAGATAGTTACAGAGCATCTATGATGGGCCAGCTGAGGATACAGTGGGGAAGAAAGACAAGGCCCTGCTTTCAGGAAGCACCACGAAAAGAGAAAACAGAAGCACACAGCTCAGCTCAGTCTTCAGCACGTGGCTGGCCTTTAAAAAATGTTAGTTATTTTCATTTTTTATTTTTATTTATTTATTTATTTGAGATGGAGTTTCGCTCTTGTTGCCCAGGCTGGAGTGCAATGGCACGATTTCGGCTCACTGCAACCTCCACCTCCTGGGTTCAAGTGATTCTTCTGCTTCAGCCTCCTGAGTAGCTGGGATTACAGGCATGGACCACCATGCCAGGCTAATTTTGTATTTTTTTAAAGTAGAGACGGGGTTTCTTCATGTTAATCAGGCTGGTCTTGATCTCTCGACCTCAGGTGATCTGCCTGGCTTGGCTTCCCAATTTATTTTTATTATATATATATATATTTATTGAGATGGAGTCTTGCTCTGTTACTCAGGCTGGGGTACAGTGGTACAATCTCAGCAAACTGTAACCTCTGCCTCCTGGGTACAAGTGATCCTACTGCTTCTGCATTCCCAGTAGATGGGATTACAGGTGTGCATCAAAACAACCAGCTAATTTTTGTATTTTTAATAGAGATGGGGTTTCACCATGTTGGCCAGGCTGTTCTCACACTCCTGACCTCAAGTGATCTGCCTACTCTGGCGTCCCAAATGCTGGGATTATAGGCATGAACCACCTCGTCCAGTGTGCTTTTATTATAAATATAGTCACACACAATACTTATTTATGGACTGAAATGGAATATGAACCCAGTATCACACATTTAGCCTAGTATATTCTTATTCATTATCATCAGACATTAATTATGGTTAGCTGCTGTGCTGGTCTCATGTCACCAGGAAAGTCAGTTCAGTTGCTCACCAAGAGCACTCATTTAATGTTTAAAATCTAGGATTATTTTCTGAATTTAGTATCTTGAACATTAGACTCAGTAAGGGTCTCTTGCTATAAACCTACAACTTTGGCTGGGCGCGGTGGCTCACGCCTGTAATACCAGCACTTTGGGAGGCTGAGGCGGGCGGATCATGAGGTCAAGAGATCGAGACCACCCTGGCCAACATGATGAAACCCTGTCTCTACTAAAAATACATGCCCGGCTAATGGTGGCATGGTGGCACGCGCCTGTGGTCCCAGCTACTCAGGAGGCTGAGGCGGAAGAATCGCTTGAACCCAGGAGGCAGAGGTTGCAGTGAGCCGAGATTGCACCACTGCACTCCAGCCTAGTGACAGAGCAAGACTCCATCTCAAAAAAATAAAATAAAATAAAAAACCTACAACTTTGATGTAAACTTACAGAGAAGTATCTTACAGTTTGTTTGAAGGTTGATATATTATCCAAAGACTCCCACATGATAAAGAACAATTTCATTGTTTAGAAAAGACGGTACATTTCATAAATAATCAGAAATGCAAAATTTAGCAGGGGAAAAACCCCTTAGGGGAAATTAATTCTTTTAATCCTTAAAAATGCCTAAAAGGTGGCTAAAAAGAAGAATAGGGGAGTTGAATAAATGCAAAAACTTTCAAGAGAGGTCTGATTCAAGGCAAACTGTTCATTATGCAAATTGGTCAACAGGCGAACTGGTCACCGGGCAAATTTATCATTAAACGACCTGCCTCTGGGGCTGGGTGCAGTGGCTCATGCCTGTAATCCCAGCACTTTGGGAGGCCTAAGTGGGCAGATCACCTGAGGTTGGGAGTTCGAGACCAGCCTGACCAACATGGTGAAATCCCATCTCTACTAAAAATACAAAATTAGCCAGGCATGGTGGTGCATGCCTGTAATCCCAGCTACTTGGGAGGCTGAGACAGGAGAATCGCTTGAACCCAGGAGGCAGAGGTTGTAATCAATGAGCTGAGATTGCACCACTGCACTCCAGCCTGGGCAGTAAGAGCCAAATTCCATCTCAAAAAAAAAAAAAAAAAAAAAAAAAAGACGTGTCTCTGGTCACAGTAGTCTGTGGCAGAACCAATGTGGCGGCCGTGGGCGGTTTAGACCTGTTGGGAAGGAAAAACAAATTTTTCTTCAACCTTCATAAGTTCTTAGTTAGAACAGAGCTCTGTAACAAAAGACAGATTAACAAGAGAAAAGTAAAGCAAACAGGAGTTTATGAATGTATATATATGTTAGAGGAACCCCTGCTTACCAGGCCTCTGGTTTAGTAACACATGACCAGAGTGACTCTCTCGAAGTGAGTAACTGGGTACTCACAAGACACTTAAAAGGTTAATATTTAGGACCTGAAAATAGCCACATTCTAAGCCGACCACCAGTTATAATTACTGAATATTTATGGCCCTATAGAACAGCTCCCACCAAGCCTGCAGAACATCCAGATGTCCTAAGCATAGAGCCCATGTACTTAAAGATAACGATAATGAGCCGGCTTCCATTGAAGGATTAATGGTCACTGATAACACTAGTAGCCACTACCTTTAGCCAGCACATCTGCACATTTCAAGTTTACAGTTCCTCGTAGCTTCTTATAAGTAAAGATGCTAACCAAGGATGGCGTGTTCTTCCTCCTGCTTTCTGAGGATGCTCTACTTGACTCTGTAGCAGGTTTCCAGTAAATTTGCTTCTTTCACTGTGGTCTATGGCTCTCCTTGAATTCTTTCCTGCACAAGATCCAAGAACCTGTTCTAGGGGTCTGGACTACGACCCTCTTTTCTGGCAATATATACACATGGGGGATACCCAGGGAATGAGTCGTTCTCCAAGAATTCCAGCTTATATAACATCTCCAACAAAGAACAAGAGAATTGAATCTCTAGGGGCAGCAACTTGTGGGAAGGCAAGTAATTGGCAGATAAAGGCCAGTGAGTGAAGCTTGTTCATGTTGATTGCTTTGGTGCCATCTCCAGGTCCATGAAGGTCTCAAGTTGTCTTCAGTGGTTGACCTTTGTCCTTTTTTTTTTTTTTTTTTTAAGACTAAGTCTCTCTTTGTCGCCCAGACTAGGGTGCAGTGGCACCATCTCAGCTCACTGCAACCTCCGCCTCCTGGGTTCAAGTGATTCTCCTGCCTCAGCCTCCAGAGTAGCTGGGATTACAGGTAACTGCGACCACGCCCAACTAATTTTTTGTGTTTTTAGTAGAGACAGAGTTTCACCATATTGGCCAGGCTGGTCTCAAACTCCTGACCTCAGGTGATCCATCCGCCTCAGCCTCCCAAAGTGCTGGGATTACAGGCATGAGCCATGGCGCCTGGCCCCAGCCTTTGTCCTTCTTAGTAGAAGTGGGTACAGGATACCTTTTGTCTTTGTAAATCTATGTCCTGCTTTTAGGCAATTAGAAGAAGGGCAGAGAGCTTTCCTGCATCTGTATCTTCTCGATTGCCTTCAGCTCAACAGTGCTTATAACAAACACGCATATTTAGTGGAGCGTATTCTGATGTCCCACAGACATTGCAGGTGAAATGTCCTGATGGCAGGGTGTGGGTCACATCTCTGCTCTCAGGAGGTGGGGAGAGGGAATCTGGAGCCTCCTCGACTTCCATAGGGGAGGTTGGGGCCGTGCCAACCACCATGACCCATACAACCACAGACGGAAGTTCCTTGGTAGTAACCAGCACACATTCATTACAGAGAATGAACAGACCAGAGCAGGTAGCGTGGACCTCAGCTGCAGCTCATGGACCATCCAGCACTGGGACATTGCAGAGGCTCCCTAACGTCGCCTCAGCCTGAGCTTACTCATGCAGAAAATGCCAGAGTGGACTTGGAGGGTAGCTACAGGCCCTGTGAGCACTGAGATTTCCTGAGACATTGCCGCTGTCCATGCCCCTCCCCTGTCTTGACCTTTCCAACAGACTGGAGGCTAGAATGAAGATAAGGAGTACCATTTTTTGTTAGGCACTCGGAGACGGCCCAGACTTTGCTATAGCAAAGGTTAATGTTCTGTCATCTCAAAGATCCATTTCCCCAGGCTCTCGGAATGTAAATGTTAAGGTGATGAAAATAGTGAAGTCTAGGTTCTGGCTCATTTGACTCAGAGCCGCTCACCCCTCACCGTGCAACCCTGGAGCACAGGGCCTCCTCTGTGGCCTGAACCTTCATAAACTTGGGTTTAGGCTGTCAGCACTGATTTAAAGAGATTTGCTTTGTTCCGTTTGCTTCTGGGAAAGAACTGACATTCACAGCAGAGTTTGGGGGTTAAGAGTGAAACCTGAGCTGGCTTCTTTCCCCCCTGGGGGTACAGAGTGAGTCAGATGTTTGCACAGAAGGCTGCAGTGTCAAATCCACAAATTCACAGGCCTTATGCCTTTACCACTTCAAACCGGAAAGGTGTTGCAGCATAACAGTTTTAATTGCTAAACCCCAGCTGCAAACTCAAATCTCTGGATTTAATAAGAATTGGGTGTGAAAGACTGTGAACAGTGGCAGTTTTCTGCCAGGTAGGTTTATTTGTTCCTTCACCCCCTCATTTGCTTCCTCATTGGTGCCCAAGCCCACACCAAAGGCCTCTGGCCGATCTGCCTGCGTGCCCTCCGCCTGGCGATGGGCCTATGATCTTGCCTGAAGTTTTACCTTCTTTCCTGCTGCTGGTTGAAATTTGTGGACCTTTGTATCCACCGTGGTCTCCTTAGAACAAGTAACTGGAAATTCGTCATACCCGCTATGGCTGGTAGGAATCTCAGGCCACAACTCAGGTAGACAAAAAATAGTTATCTTTTCTAGAACTTGACTGAGTCCAGGTTTTTGCCGTGCCAGCCTGGTATAAAACCTCTGACCAGCTGGGCTTGATGGCTCACACCTGTAATCCCAGCACTTGGGAGGCCGAGGCAGGTGGATCACAAGGTCAGGAGTTCAAGACCAGCCTGACCAACATGGAGAAACCCCATCTCTATTAAAAATACAAAATCATCCGAGCATGGTGGTGCATGCCTGTAGTCCCAGCTACTCAGGAAGCTGATGCAGAAGAATTGCTTGAACCTGGGAGGTGGAGGTTGCAATGAGCCGAGATTGCGCTGCTACACTCTAGCCTGGACGACAGAGTAAAACTCCGTCTCAAAAAAAAAAAAAAAAAAAACACCCTCTAAATGTGGTCTTTCCTGGGTACATACCCACTTCCCCAGGAACATATATATATTGAGTTTCCCACAGTCCTGGGGGGTGGAAGTAAGGCCATGGCTAGGGAGGGAAATGAATCTGGCTCTGGGTCACTGGTCCACATAGTTGGTCAAGGGATCTATTGGTCCTGCTAAGTGGCCCCTTTGGCTTCAGGAGAGGCCACTTAGCAGGCCCCTCTGCAGCTTTCCTGCCATCCTAGGGCCTTTTCTGAAGTTACTGTAACAGCTGGTTGCATCACCTTCCACAGGCTTCCAGACTCCGGACAGTATTCCCAGAGTCAGCTCCCTTCTGAATTGGGAAAAAGAGAGAAAGGAAAATACAAGAAGACCCAAGCATGTGGATTACCACCCTACAGCATGAATCCAGGCCCACTGCCCGCTCACACTTTCACTCCAGCTCTGCGTTTCCAGGTGGGAGATTATAGACATCTACTTTTTCAAAAGGAATAATAGAATGATAAAAAGTAACACTCTCTAACATCTGTCAGACACAAACTGGACCTGGCACAGTAGCCTTTTGAACTAAGTGCTATTATTATTTCCATTTCACAGATCAGAAAACTAAGGCTCAGTGAGATAAGAAGCTTGCTCAAGGTCGCACTACAGTGGTGGAAGAGCTGGAATTTTAATCCCAGTCTTCCTGACTCTAGACTCTAAGAACTTATTTATAAGCAGTGCTCAACTGTATCTTAGAAACTTAAAAAATGCTGGATCAATAATCCTGAGAGGGGATTTTTTTTTTCTTTTTTGTGTAGAGTCCTGCTGTCGCCTAGGCTGGCTGGAGTGCAGTGGTGGGATCTCAGCTCACTGTAACCTCTGCCTCCCAGGTTCAAGCGATTCTTCTGCCTCAGCCTCCCAAGTAGCTGGGACTACAGGCATGCACCACCATGCCCAGCTAATTTTTGTATTTTTAGCAGAGATGGGGTTTCACCATGTTGACCAGCCTGGTCTTGAACTCCTGACCTCAAGTCATCTGTCTGCCTTAGCCTCCCAAAGTTCTGGGATTACATGCAGGAGCCACTGCCCCCGACCTGTGAGGAGATCTTTAAACTACATTTTTATGATTATTCTCATCTTGTCCTGGAGTTTGTATTACAGTGTGGCCCCTCTCTCCGTGGGATTAGAAAACACAGCACCCAGCAGCTACCCTGGCTGCCAGGCTCATGTTATGAGCTCCATAAATACTTGCTGACTGATTGATTATACATCTCACATGTGATTTTGCATTTTCACATACTTTCGTGTCTGGTTTAGATGTGCCAGAAAAAGTGAGAGGTTGCTGGTGGTGTTGTTTTCTCTAAAAAAATAGAAGAAGTCCTTCTAGTTCTGCTTTAAAAACAAAAATTGTCTACTGGTATTCCTTCAACTCTTTCTTCATTTTGGCTTCCCAGTTAGTTCCCAGTCTAATTCACTCAGGGTGAAACACCCTGCAGGGGTCTGACGAGACAGACAGACTTGGGTTTTAAATTCCAGCTTGGACGCTTGCTGTTTGTATGACCTGAGCTGATCACAAACCTCCATGTGCTTCTGTTTCCTCCTCCATAAAACAGGGGCAATAAAGCAATCAACTTTAGGGGTATTGTGAATGTATGCAGTAGGCACTCAATGGCTAGTTTCTTTCTCTGATAATTAAATCAACCTTATCCAAGTATTTAATCGGTTTGAACTTTAAACTTAAGGTCCTTCTGAAAATGCTTTAAGAATGGCTATCCCTTTGGATGGATTTAGGAATTCATGTTTACCAATACAGCTAAAAGCTGATGTATCAGTAAGATGTTTGCAGTTGCAAAGAAGAGAAAATACTGACCCAAACTGGCATGAACATTAAGAAAAGACATTATTCAAAGGTGTGAAGGTTGATTCATTGGCTCAGTGGAGGCAGTTAAGACCAGTCTTGAACTCCTGGGCCTGAGACTCTCCTGCCTCAGCCTCCCAAAATGCTGGGATTACAGGCGTGAGCCACTGCTCCTGGCCTGACCCAGGCTTTTCCATCTCTTTTTCAGTTTCCTCTAGAGTAGGCTGTATATGGTCTTGGTCACAGGGTATCTGGAGCCACAGGTGAACACATGGGGTCTAGACACAGCAACCTACAGAGATAGAACAGGGGCAGAACAGGGGCCTTTATTTCAGTGCCCCTGTCTCAGGAGTCAGGAATTCCTTCCCAGAAACCTCCCATCAGATATATCCTCAGGTTTTATTTATTTATTTATTCTTTTTTGTTTTTTTTGCTCCCCACCCCTCCTTCTATCCTCAGGTTTTAATGGGCAGGACTGGGTCACATGCTAGAGTCTAATGGGACCACTAAGAGGGAATAAAACCAGTTAGGATTTATCACTGAGCTGAGGATAAAGCAACCATTTTCTAAGTCATGTTGGGAAGGATGGCTCCTTGAACAAAATCCAGGTTCTGTCAGCAAAGAAAAATGGGGAGGATTGTTTTGATTGCCTCCTCTTCATCCCGTTAGTGAAGAAGGGATTCCTAGCTAGGGTTATGGAGGTGAGTGAACACTACACTGGCCAGGTGAGATTGACAGCAGCTTACTCACAGCCCAGGACAGGGGAACACAGGACCATACAGGGGTTGTGCCCAGGAACAGAGTGAACTGTCAGGGGCTGTGTGAGACAGGCTTTGTAGTTTCAAGAGGGTGAAGTGCTGTTTAATCCCTGCAGGAGGAAGTGATTGGGTTTTGGAGTAATTCTGTGGGCTGGCAGGAAGTGAAACTTGCTACTCAGTGAAAAGCAAGAACTGTGCCTAGTCCCTCAAATAAGGAAGGTTATTTGGCCAGGAGACCATATCTACAGGAGGATAGTGGGGAGGGGATTTGTTGTTAGGCCATTTGAGGCCCTTTCATTTTGCCAGCTGTCAAGACAGCACATAATATTGAACTTTAACTTTAGGCCTTACAACACAGGCAGGGACAGATGTGGGCTACATATGCATAACCTCCCTTCCTGCTTTCCTTTATTCATCCATCCGTTCATCCATCCATCCATCCATCCATCCACCTATCTATTCTGTAGACATTCTACAAATGATTGATTGAGACAGCCTAAACATTCTGACTACATCTCTTGTTTTCCATGAGTCTAGTTAATAGTTGTTTGTGGGTAGTCAACATTGGAATCAGCTCTTCTGACCTGTAGCCAACTCTCCGCGCTTTTCAACTCTGCACTAGTCCATAGGTCAGCTCTCCCTAGCATATGTTTTTCTCTGTTATGCTTCTGATTTTGCTGGAACCATCACTTTGTTCTTTGCCTGTCTAAATTCTCCCCTCCATTGAGCCAAACACCTCATCATCCATACATACTTTCACTCACCTTCCTGAATTCTGAATCTTCTTGTCAGCCCAAAGCCTTTGTGGCAGCTGCTGTCTGCAAACGCGTAACCATGCACTACTGTGTGTCACTGCATCCCCTGGGGATTGTTCTTTACTGTGATTTACTGTGATTTCTCATTTTATTGGTATGCTTTCTCTCCAACCTCATCATGAGCTCTCTGAGGGCCAGTGCTCTGTCCTGCACAACCCTGCAACCCCTTCTTTGCATGGGAGTGGGGAAGGAACAGCACAGCAACTTCTCATACTCCTAAATGTCCATGGACACTTCCTGACTTAATTTGAATCGTCAAATTCCTTTAAAGAATATTTTAAATGTAAATACAAAAAGCAGTTTGAGAAGAATCTCTAAATCAACATTTATCTAGCATCTAGCACATAGAAGGCGCACAATAAAAAAAGGGTTGAAATGATGCATAAAACACCTCAATGGCCATAAATATCTGTTGTTGTTGCTGTTGTTTTTCTTTTCCTTTTCTTTTTTTTTTGAGACGCAGTTTCACTCCTGTTGCCCAGGCTGGAGTGCAATGGCACAATCTCTGTTCATTGCGACCTCCACCTCCCTGGTTCAAGCAATTCTCCTGTCTCAGCCTCCTGAGTAGCTGAGATTACAGACATGTGCCACCATGCCTGGCTAATTTTGTATTTTTAGTAGATACAGGGTTTTTCCATGTTGGTCAGACTGGTCTCCAACTCCCGACCTCAGGTGATCCACCTGCCTCAGCCTCCCACCATGCTCAGCCTGTTTTGTTTTGTTTTTGAGACGAAGTCTCACTCTGTCACTCAGGCTGGTGTGCTGTGGTGCCATCTTGGCTCGCTGAAACCTCCACCTCCTGGGTTCAAGCAGTTCTTCTGCCTCAGCCTCCCAAGTGCTAGAGTTACAGGCATACACCACTATGCCCAGGTAATTTTTGAATTTTTAGTAGAGACGGGGTTTTACCTTGTTGGCCAGGCTGGTCTTGAATTTCTGACCTCAAGTGATTTACCGGCTTCGCCTCCCAAAGTGCTGGGATTACAGGTGTGAGCCACTGCGCCCAGCCCTTGTTATTTATTTTTTAAAGGCTAAATATTGATGGATATGTGGAATTTCAGGCTCACAGAAACTATTTCTCTCTCTTAATCTAAGCTACTATTTTATTGGCTTCACTCCTTTGCATACAACTTTATAATTTTTTTTGTTGATGTTATTAATATTTTTTAAAAATTGATGAATTTTTAAACCCAGTCCAGATCTAAGCAATAGTATGTGTGGCATCACTGGCATCATGTGCTAGTTATTTTCATATATCTAATTAAAAATGCACAGTTAAGAGAGCAAATAGTTATCTCTATACCACCCAAAGTTCTTTCTTTTTTAAACGTAATAGGTAATGGTTGTATATATTTTGGGGCTACATGTGATATTTTGGTACATATAAACAATGTGGAGCAAATGAGGGTAATTGGAATATCCTTCACCTCAAGCACTTATCTTTTCTTTGTGTTGGGAACATTGTAATTCTTCTCTTCTAGTTATTTTATTTATTTATTTTTTGAGACGGAGTTTCACTC
>PVKV010015148.1:22367-55123 GCA_004027835.1 Alouatta palliata
GCAATTCTCCTGCCTCAGCCTCCCGAGTAGCTGGGACTACAGGCACGTGCCACCATGCCCAGCTAATTTTTGTATTTTTAGTAGAGACGGGGTTTCACCATGTTGACCAGGATGGTCTCGATCTCTTGACCTCGTGATCCACCCGCCTCGGCCTCCCAAAGTGCTGGGATTACAGGAGTGAGCCACCGCGCCCGGCCTTCTAGTTATTTTTTATAATAAATTTTTGTTAACTATAATTTCCCTACTGTACTATCAAACACTGGAATGTATTCCTTCCATCTAACTGTATTTTTGTACCAACTAATCCACCTCTCTTCATCCCCGCTACCCTCCCAACCTCTGGTAACCACCATTCTACTCTTCACCTCCATGAGATCCACGTTTTTACTCCCACATGTGAATACGAATATGTGATATTTGTCTTTCTGTGCCTGGCTTATATGAATGTAATGATCTCGTCCAGTTCATCCATGTTGCTGCAAATGACAGGATTTCATTCTTTTTTATGGTTGAAGAATATTTCATGGTGTCTATAGACCACGTTTTCTTTATCCATGCATCCACTCGTGGACACACAGGTTGATTCCATACCTTGGCTGTTGTAAATAGTGTTGCAGTAAACATAGGAGTTCAGATATCTCTGATACACTGATTTCCTTTCTTTCGGATATATACCCTGCAGTGGGATTGCTAGATCATATGATAGTTCTATTTTTAGTTTTTTGAGCAACTTCCATGCTGTTCTCCATAGTGGCTGTACTATTAACTTTCCCACTAACAGTGTACAAGTGTTCCCCCTTTCTCGCATCCTTGCCAGCATTTGTTATTTTTTGTTTTTTATGATGATAGACATTTTAACTGGGGTGAGGTCATATTTTATTGTAATTTTGATTTGCATTTTCCTGATGATTAGTGATGTCGAGCATTTTCTCATGTGCTTGTTGGCCATTTGTATGTCTTCTTTTGAGAAATGTCTATTTACATATTTTGCCCATTTTTATTTGATTGTTTATTTGTTTGTTTGCTTTTCAGTTGTTTGAGTCCCTTATAGATTCTCGTTATTAATCCCTTGTTGGATGGTGATACAGTTTGGCTGTGTCCCCACCCAAATCTCAACTTGGCTTGTATCTCCCAGGATTCCCACATGTTGTGGGAGTGACCCAGGAGGAAATAATCATGGGGGCTAGTTTTTCCCATGCTATTCTTGTGATCGTAAATAAGTCTCACAAGATCTGATGGGTTTATCAGGGCTTTCTGCCTTTGCTTCTTCCTCACTTTCTCTTGCTGCCACCATGTAAGAAGAGCCTTTTGCCTCCTGCCATGATTCTGAGGCCTCCCCAGCCGTGTGGAACTGTAAGTCCAATTAAACTTTTTTGTTCCCAGTTTTGGGTATGTCTTTATCAGCAGCATGAAAATGAGCTAGTACAGATGGTATCTCAGTCTGTATACTGTTGCTATAAAGGAATACCTGAAGCTGGGTTGTTTATAAAGAAAAGAGGTTTATTTGGCTCATGGTTCTGCAGGCTGTACAGAAAGTGTGACACCAGCATCTGTTTCTGATGAGGCCTTCAGGCTGTTTCTACCCATGACAGAAGCAAAAGGAAGCTAGCATTGCCAGAGAGAGGAAGAAAGAGAGAGGAGAGACAGGAGCCAGGCTCCTTCCAAACAGCCAGCTCCTACAGGTGCTAATAGAGAACACACTCCTTACTGCGAGGTCAACACCAAGCCATTCATCAGGGATCTGCCCCCATGACCCATTGAAAGTGGACCCTCCAATTAGGCTCCACCTCCAACACTGGGGATCGATTTCAACGTGAGGTTTTGAGGTCAAATATCCAAACTGTAGCAGATGGATAGTTTGCAAATATTTTCTCCCATTCTGAAGGTTGTCTCTTCACTTTGTTAATTGTTTGCTTTTGTTGCCTGTGCTTTTGAAGTCTTACTAAAAAAAATCTTTGTTCAGACCACTGTCCTATAGTGTTTCCCCAATGTTTCCTTCTAGTAGTTTCAAAGTTGTAGACCTTAAATTTAAGTCTTTAATCCATTTTGAGTTGATTTTTGTATATGATGAAAGATGGGAATCTAGTTTTATTTTTCTGCATATGGATATCCAATTTTCTCATGACTGTTTATTAAAGAGACTGCCCTATCCCCAATGTATGTTCTTGGTGCCTCTGTGGAAATCAGTTGGCTGTATATGCATGGATTTACTTCTGGGTTCTCTATTTTCTTCCACTGGTCTATGTATCTGTTTTTCTGCCAATGGAATGCTGTTTTGGTTACTATAGCTTTGTAGTATAATTTGAAATCAGGTAGTGTGATGCTTCCAACTTTGTTCTTTTTGCTTAGTATTACTTTAGCTATTTGGGGTCTTTTGTGGTTCCCCATTATTTTAGGATTCTTTTTTCTTTCTTTCTTTTTTTATTATTCTTTTTGAGATGGAGTCTCGCTCTGTTGCCCAGATGTGCAGTGGCGTGACCAAGGCTTGCTGCAACCTCCACCTCCTGGTTTCAAGTCATTCTCCTGCTTCAGCCTCCCGAGTAGCTGGGACTATAGGCACGCGCCACCACGCCCAGCTAATTTTTTTGTATTTTTAGTAGAGACGGGGTTTCATCATGTTGGCCAGGCTGGATTTGAACTCCTGAACTCAAGTGATCCACCTGCCTCAGCCTCCCAAAGTTCTAGGATTACAAGAGTGAGCCACTGTGCCTGGCCTAGGATTCTTCTTTCTAATTCTGTGAAGAATGTCATTGTTATTTTGATAGACATTGCATTGAATCTGTAGATCACTTTGGGGAGTATAGACATTTTAATAATATTAATGTTTCCAATTCATGAACATGGATATCTTTCCATTTTTTTGTGTCCTGTTAAATTTATTTCATCACTGTTATATAGCTTTCTTTGTACAGATCTTCTTTTTTTTGGAGACAGGATCTCATTCCAGCACCCAGGCTGGAATGCAGTGGCATGATCATGACTTACTGCAGCCTTGATCTCCTGGGCACAGGTGATCCTCCTACCTCAGCCTCCCAAGTAGCCTGGACTTCAGGTGCATGCCACCATGCCTGGCTAATTTTTTTGTATTTTTTGTAGAGATGGGGTTTCACCGTGTTGCCTAGGCTGGTCTCAAACTCCTGGAGACACAAGTGATCTGCCCACTTTGGCCTCCCAAACTGCTGTGACTATAGGCATGAGCTGCCATGCCTGGCCCCACTTCTTTGGTTAAATTTATTCCTAGGTATTTTATTTTCTTTGTAGCTATTATAAATAAAATTGCTTTCTTGATTTCTTTTTCAGATTGATCACTGTTAGCGTATTGAAACGCTAGAGATTTTTGTATGTTGAGTTTGTATTCTGCAACTTTATTAAATTCATTGATCAGTTCTAAGGGGTTTTTTGGTGGAGTCTTTAGTCTTTTGTAAATATAAGTTCATGTTATTTGCAAACAAGGGTTATTTGACTTTTTCCTTTTCAATTTAAATGTCCTTGACGTATTTCTCTTGCTTAATTGCTATGGTTAGGACTTCTAGTATTATGTTGAATAAAAGTGGTGAAAGTGGGCATCCTTGTCTTTTTCTAGATCTTAGTGGAAAGGCTTTTAATTTTTCCCTGTTCAGTATTATAATAGCTGTAGGCTTGTCATATATTCCCTTTATTGTGTTGAGGTATGTTCCTTCTATATCCAATTTGTTGAGAGTTTTTATCATGAAGGGATATTGACTTTTGTCTGATTTTTTTCAGTGTCTATGGAAATGCTAATATGGTTTTTGTCCTTGATTCGGATGATGTATGTATCATATTTATTGATTGGCATATGCTAAACCATCCTTGCTTCCCTGGGGTGAATCCCACTTGATTATGGTGAATAATCTTTTTCATGCATTGTTGAATTCTGTTTGCTAGTATTTTGTTGAGGACCTAAAGTTGTTTCACGTGTCACATTTGGAAAACTCTAATCTGGCAATGTTCATATTTATATATTTTATGATTAAAAACTAGTTATAACACAAAAGACTATTATTGTTTGTCTCCTATTGTATGCTTCAACTTATTTAAAAATCTTAGTAAAGGCAAAACTCTAGGGACTGAAAACAGATGGATGGTTGTCTGGGGCTGAGGATGGGAGTAAGGATTAACTATCAAAAGGGACTGACTTTGAATAAGAGAAATTTTGGAGCAAAGGAAAGATTCTAAAGCTGGATGATGGTCTGGCACGGTGGCTTATGCCTGTCATTCTAGCACTGTGGGAGGCTGACGCGGGTGGATCACCTGAGGTCAGGAGTTCGAGACCAGCCTGGCCAACATGGTGAAGTCCTGTCTCTACTAAAAATACAAAAATTTGCTGGGCATGCTGGTGGGTTCTTGTAATCCCAACTACTCGGGAGGCTGAGGCAGGAGAATTGCTTGAACCCAGGAGGGAGAGGTTGCAGTAAGCCAAGATCAGGCCATTGCATTCCAGCATGGCAACAAGAGCAAAACTCTGTCTCAACAAACAAACAAACAAGTGAATGGTGGTGATGGTTGCACAATTGCATAAATTTAGAAAAAAATCACCAAACTGTTCATTTACAATGAATAGATTTTATGGCTTGCAAATTATATCTCAAAGAGGAAGAAGGAGGAAGAGGAGAAAAAAAAAATAAAGAAAAGGAAAGATTAGCCAGGAAGGGATATGAGGGGCTCCTGGAGTACTGGTGGTGTTCTGTGTCTTTATCTGCATGTTGATTACAAGGGTATGTTTACTTTGTGAAAATTCATTAAACTGTTTTTGCTTTGTGCATATTTCTTTATGGACGTTATACCCCAGTAACAAAATTAAACTTAAAAAAAATTCAGTTAAAATGGGGATACTGTTTCTTCCCAGTTATTACTTAAGTATTTAATGATATTTAAAGTTATTACTTTCCTGTTTATTGCTTTGTATAATTACATCACTCTGGCAACTTAGTTTTACAATGTTAGTTTAGGTTTTGTATGTCTTAATTCAGAAAGGGTTATAAAAAGATACATTTAATTATTCACACAAGTGCTATAAGAACGTCAGTGGAAGTCATTGTTCCTTAATTATTCATAGCAATTATCAAGGTGGACAATATTCAACTTGTAACCAAAATAAATGGATGTTTTAAGAAGTCTTGTTGGAACAATCAAATCATCAGTCTCAAAATGTCCCTTCTCTCTCAGCCCAGTTCTCCTGCTGCCTGCCAGGGTTTCACTTCTATATTTATCTCTTCAAATCAGCAGTACAGCAATTAGTTATTATTATAAGAGCTACCAATTTATTGTGTGCCGACTTTATGCCAGGCACTACATTATCAGAATTTTTCATACTTTAATTGTTTCATTTTAGCGTCATAACAACCCTGCAAAGGAGTTGTTTATTCCATTTGACAGTTGAGGAAACTGAGGCTGAGAGGCCTTTGAGTGGGTCCGAGCCCTGGTTGCTGGTAAGTGACAGAGCCAGAGAGCAAGCTGGGGCCCCACCCAGTCATCTTGGGACCTGATGTCAGTAACAGGAAGTGAGTGACATGTGTAAGGCAATTCTGAATCCCAAACCATGGCTCTTCATGCAGTTGCTATAGTTACTGCTCGACATGATGCTCTGTCTCTGAGATGACAATGGATCCACTGTTAGCCTTTGAGGTATTGAGTCCCCCAGCCCCGCATCGACCCCAAACCCTAGGGGCATTTTATTTTTAATAGACGGAGTCTCCTATGTTGCCCAGGCTGGAGTGCAGTGGCTATTCACAGGCGCGATCCCACTACTGATCAGCACGGGAGTTTTGACCTGCTCTGTTTCCGACCTGGGCCGGTTCACCCCTCCTTAGGCAACCTGGTGGTCCCCCACTCCCGGGAGGTCACCATGTTGATGCCGAACTTAGTGCGGACACCCGATCGGCATAGCACACTATAGCCCAGAACTCCTGGGCTCAAGCGATCCTCCCACCTCAGCCTCCCGAGTAGCTGGGACTACAGGCACACGCCACCGCTCCCGGCCCTAGGGGCATTTTAATAGCGTTAAAATAGCGTTCTTGCCTTGTAATCATACTTTCATTTCAGAAGCTCCTAGAACATTCACAGACCTTGTTTTATGGAGGTTTACAAATATTATTAATTGCATATTATATACAACATAGGAGCTCTATAAAGATAACTATATGGAAGAAAAAAAACTTTTTCCTTCTGTAGCAAAAGACAGATTAACAAGAGAAATACTTACACATTTATGTAATATAAGTTTTGTGTGATGTGGGGGACTTCATAAGGAACTAAAGAAAACGTTATGACTAGTTTCAGGGAAAGGTCAAAGAGTCCTTCCTGCACCTGCTGTTTCTCAAATTCTTTCAGCTTAAAAATATCCAGTATACCAAGTTGCCATATTTTGGAGGAGCATGTCCTGCTCCCCGTCATAACCATATTCCAGACAGAGTCACGCAGAACTCCTTGACGAGGCAATCTATTTGAAGTGGGGGATAGTGGGTCAGTGCCCCCTCATTGGGTTGAGTTGAGGGTAGGCATCCAGGCAGGAAAAAAGTGTGGAAGGAGAGGCCCTAGGACCTGGAGAGACCTAGCTTGGGAGGGATGGACAGAAAAGGCAGGAGCCAGGCTTTGCAAGGGCTTCCGCTCTGGCTAAACAGCTAAACACATGCAGAGGAAACGGCTTGGATTAGGATCGGGCCGAGAGGACAAACCAAGGCCTGAAATGTGTTACTGACAAGTGTTTGGGGGCACGGAGCTGAAAGGGTGAGACTTCAGAATCTGGAGTTGTTTCATGAGCCTTTTTCATACCAGCCGGTGATGCTATGGCCAGGCAGCTTTATTCTCATTTGACATAAAAGGGATCTCAAAGCCAGTAAACTTGTCAGAGGTGGCACGCTGAGGCAGTCCTGGGGCTGAAGACAGGAGCCAGAGCTTCTGATTCCTGGGCTACTTTAAGATCCGTTGTCTATAATTACACAGTCATAATGGTGAAGAGGATGGTGACATCCAAGGACAACCACAGGGCCTCTCTCCTGACACTGGTGAGAACCAGATTCC
This sequence comes from Alouatta palliata, assembly GCA_004027835.1. Lineage (NCBI taxonomy): Eukaryota > Metazoa > Chordata > Mammalia > Primates > Atelidae > Alouatta > Alouatta palliata. Next base: position 29,409 of record PVKV010015148.1, read on the forward strand.
TTTCCCTGGTTCTGTAGCTCCCAGCAGAGTTTTGGAAGCTGATTAAAGAGAAGGTTGGAAATAACAGGCAATTAGAAACCTTATTAAAAAAAGGAAAAACACTCTCATCAAACTTGTCAAAGCGTCTTCATGGCTGGACGTGGAGGAGACATTGGAAACTGCTGGCTGCGAGGGTCACTTGTGCCAGAGGGTGTCCTGGAAGCTGAGGCAAGTGTGGAGAGGGACTGGGGCCAGTTCCCAGGGACGGGGAGTGCGAGGGGGCTGTTTAGGAATTTATTTCCCAGTTGATGCACCCGGTGAGTAGAAAGCTAAGGGAGGCTGTGTACAAGTTCTGAGAAAACCACAGCTGGTGAAACCGGTGGCACAAGGACCAAAGGGGAAGAAAGGGACACACACACACACACACACACACACACACACACTCACACACACACACACACACACACACGAGACAGAGCCCACCACCAAGAGAGGCTGAGTGGAGGGCATTTCCCCACTGGCCAGCTTTGATGGCTCACAATATGCCACATTGCATAGTTGGAAGGAGATCAGCAGAGATGTGAGCTTACTGCTTTAGGGTTCCTCACTGCCTGCAGTTCCTAGGGACCACCCCCAGCATGACAGCGCTTGTGGGAGGTAATCTGAATGGCCATGTGTGGGCTGAGTGCAGGTTTGGCCCCCAGGTCACCTGCTTGGACTCCGATAGCAGTTGAGCAGCCCCTTGCTTTAGAGGTGCCTCCCTGCCCAGTGCACCCTCACAGCTCTCCTCTATCTGGGGCTGAAGCATGAACTCCCACCTCGCTCCCTCACAGGACCTCCCATTTTGTTTTAATTAATGAATTGGTTAATTAATTGTTTTATTTTTTGAGATGGGGTCTTGCTCTGTCCCCAGGCTGGAATGCAGTGGCACAGCTCACTGCAGCATCGTCCACCTCAAACAATCCTTCCACCTCATCCTCCTAAGTAGCTGGGACTATAGGCGCACATCGCTGAGCCCTGTTAATTTTCATATTTTTTAAATAGGGATGGGGGGGACTCAGTATGTTGCTCAGGCTGGTTTCGAACTCACAGACTCAATCCATTCTTCCACCTTGGCCTCCCAAAGTACTGGGCTTACAGGTGTGAGCTACTGCTCTTGCCTAGGGCCTCCCATTTTAAAGCTCAAGAGGTTGTTTTGGAAAACTTTCTAAAGGGACACAGACTGGTTTCTTTTTGCATTCCTGCTCCAGAATAATGTGAAAGTTCCCAGAGGCTGGAGCTGGGGGAAGAAGGGCTCTACCTGACAGAGGCAAGGCAGGGCGCGGAGGGAGATGGAAGGGGAGCTACACGTTGCAAGCAGTCAGTCAAGAGCTCCAGCCTGCTCTTGCTCCTCGGGCGGTGTCGTTCCGTAGTTCTTGTTTCCATCTTGTTTACTTTTTTCTCTTCATTGCTGTTTCTTTTATCTTCTTTCTAAACCTGACTGACCACCTCCTGAGGGTCAAGGTTGTCCCAGATGAAGAGAGATTCCAAATGATGTCTGAGATACAGTTTTCTGTATCAGGAGATCACAGTCTAGTTGATATGGACTATTTTAAAACAGAGGGAGTGTTTATGTGGTCAGCAGGGGCCAGCAGGGGGCTGGTTTGGGACTCCTGGGTTGGGGGGTGAGCAGACCGAAAGTAGAGGTAGAGGCCAGGAAGACCTCTCAAAGGAGAGGGGAGTAGTGCTGGTTCCTGATAGGGTTTCCAGAGAAAATACTGGATGCTTGCATCTAATGCAATATTTGGAACATACTTATACTAAATATTTATTCATTGTTTATTTGAAATTCAAATTTAACAGAGCATCCTGTATTTTCATTTGCTAAATCTGGCAAACCAAGTTGCTGATGAATAAACAAGAGTTAGCTGAGTGAATCGGGGGAAGAAAGGGAAGAGCATGGCTGAGAGGGAACAGCATGAGTGAACATCTGGAGGTCAGAGATCCCGTAATTCATCCAAGGAAAAGGACATTGTCCAGGTGCTGGAGTATGGAGTACAAGGGGGCAGGAGGCAGTGCAGAGAACGCACCAAACTGTCACATAGCTGTTAATTATGTGCTAAGTGCTGGGTACCAGGTGAAGTGCTAGGGTGTAGTTATGAGCCAGTGGGACACAGCCTCTGCCCTCAGGAAGCTCACAGTCCAGGGAGGCGGAGACAGGGAAGACAGGCACTGTAGAGGTTTTAGCTGGGGGAACTCAGCCTTGCTGGGAGGTCAAGGAAGACCTCCCTGATGAGGTGACAACATGCTAAGGAGGAGGAGACAGGCATGCTAAGGCATGGGGAAAGAAAGATGTAGGTCAAGGGAACAGCATATGGAAAGCCTTGAAGTTAAAAAATGAGCAGTGGGTCCCAGGACCTGAAATGTGGCCAGAGAGGCTGAGCCCAGAGAGTGAGAAGAGGGGAGAGGGAAGGACCAGTGGGCAGGAGCCAGACCACACTGGAGGGAGTTCGAACTGGATCCTGAAGGCAGTGGGTGCCACAGAAGGAGTGTAAAGCAGGCAAGGTGACACATGGCTTTGTGTTCTTAGAGCTGACTCATGCTGGAGAGAGGAGGACGGATGGGCAGTGTAGGGGCAGAGGGAATGGGGAACACCAGGAGGAGGAGCTGCTGCAGGTGCCCGGGATGTTCACATTGGTGGCTTGGCCTCGCTTGATGGTGTTGGAGATGAAGAGGGAGAAGGAGAGATGGATCCAGGCTGCACTGAGGGGGAAGACTTGGCAGGGCTGGGTTCTCTGGCACTGGGAAGTGAGGGGGAGGGAGGAGCAGGCATGACTCAAAGCTTCTGGTCTGGGCAGATGGGAGGACGGAGGCGCCATTTGCCGAGCTGAGCTGGGGACTTGGGAGGTTTGGGGGTGGTGCGGTGAGTTCAGGTTCGTACATGCTGAGGGTGAGGAGGCTGGTGGTGGACCCGGGGTCGATGGGCTGTGGGAGGAGGAAACTGGGGGAAGCCGGCAGAGCCACATTCCACTCTCTCCTCCCACCCTTAGCTATGTAGCCTGGATCAATAACTTCACCTCTCTGTACCTTCCCCTTCTTATCTGTCCTGTGGGAGGCGGGGATATTCTGCCCCCAGAGCTGTCATGAGGGTGTGGTCGCAGCCTCCTGGTTCATGCCTTATGGTGCCCTCCCACAGTGTAGTATGGTTGATCTGTGGGACCATAACAATATGTGTGTCGCTTTTGAGGCTGGGTTATAAAAGACGTTGTGGCTTCTATCTTGCTCTCTCTTGGTCACTTGCTCTGTGGGGGATGTCAGCCGCCATGTTGTCAGGAGAGACTCTCATGATGAGGAATGAATGCCTTGTGCTGAACGCCACGTGAGTGAGTTTGGGAGCGAAGTCTTCAGGCTTCAGATGACTACAGCCTCTACCGCCATCGGGACTGCAAGCTCCTGTCAGACCCTGAGCTGCTTCCAAGTTCCTGACCCACAGAAACTGAGGGGAAAGAACTTGAAAGTTTAAGACCCCACCATTTGGGATTATTTGTTATGTGGCAAAGGGTAACTGATACAGAGGGTAAAAGCCTTGCACAGAGTTGGGGCTATAGAATAGGTGAGATCTATAGCTCTGGATTCAGGAGAGAGGCTGGGCTGGAGTTACGGGTTTGGAAGCCTTTGGCTCAGACACAGTAATGGGATTGATGGAGATGGTTGATCTGATCCATGGAGAGGGTCACATGGAGAGGAGGAGAAGGTGTTAGCATAAGTGTCCGGGGTAAAGCAAGAGGAGCATCTCTGTAAGTCTAAGAGGAGGAGCTACAGAAGAAGGAAGGGTCCAGGGAGCTCCCACCGAAGGAGAAAAGTTTTCCTGACAAGTAGGAGGTGAGGTCCGCTAGGCAGTGAGAGTTGGGAGAGGAAGGAGGGAGAGAGGGAGGGGACTCAGAACTCCAGGCTTCATTCCTACCAATCAGTTTTGTCTACTGCTGGTCCCCCTTTGCCCTCCCAGCACTGTACTGGGCTTGGTTTCTTCCTGAAACAGGTGCAGCCGTGATAATAAACAGCCCCTCCAGGCCAGCCTAGCCCAGGGGAGACCAGGATCAGTCTCTTTACCACAGGAGCCTGGGTACTTGGTGGCCACCTTGAAAAGAAAGGTGCAGAGGGCTAGGGGCAGCTGTAAGCCAGAAGCCAGCCTTCCCCTGCAGGCTTGCAACCCTGAGCAATACGGGGCAAAAGATAACTGATACAGAGGGTAAAAGCACCTGGCACAGTGCCTTGCAGAGTTGGGGCTATAGAATAGGTGAGATCTAGGAGATTCAGGATTCAGGAGAAAGGCTGGGCTGGAGTCACGGGTTTGGAAGCCTTTGGCTCAGACACAGTAATGGGATTGATGGAGGTCGCTGATCCGATCCATGGAGAGGGGCACATGGAGAGGAGGGGATGGTGTTGGACAGAAACAGCTTCCAATGTAAACCCTTTCCACCCCCAATCCCCGAAACCAACAGATCCAGATGGTTTGCAGGAGAAGCCTATAGAACATGCAAACTACAGAAAATCCCAATCTAGTGAATAGACACTCAGGTATGTTATGAGGCTCAAGTAACTTTGATAGCAAAACCAGGTGAGGAAAGAATAAGAATGGAAAATAATAGCATATCTCAGTCATTCATATGGACATGAAGACCCTAAATAAAATATTAGCAAATGGAATCTAGCAGTATATTGAAAAGGTAATACATCATGACGTGTGAAATTCCTTGAATAAAAACATATTGACTTAAAAAAATATATCATCAAGGCGAGTTTATACTGGGAATACATGGATGGCTTAATATCGTAAGATATAATAATATATCTTATTTAATATAATATAATACCATCCATGTAATTCATTACATTGCAGTGGGGGAAATCTCACATTGATAAAATTCAGCACCCATTCATAGTAAAGAAGAATAGTGCTTCCTTACCCTCATAAAGAATATCTATCAAAAAATCCAAAACAAACACTATAGTTAACAGTGATATGTTAGAAGCAGTCAAAAACAGGATAGAAGTGGCCATACCGTCACTGCTCTTCAACATTGTGTGGGAGAATTTAGTCACCACAGTGCAGCAAGAAAAAGGAAAGAAAGGACAAGAAGATACCACACTGTCATGACTTACAGACTCTGATTATTCGCACAGCGATTTCAAGAGAACCTATAAACTTAATAGAACTGAAAAAGAGTTCACTTTTGCTGACTATAAGATTGTATAAAAGCCAACTGCATTTCAATAGCCATCTGTCAATTATAAAATAAAAATTTGAAAGTACAATTAACAATAGTTCTAAAAATGTTAAGATAGGAAGAACTAAGTCTGACAAAAACACCAACAGAATTAATACATCAGTTTTTATTTGGGGGATAGAAGCCCTGAGGAGGGAAATGACTCTTTCAAGGACACCCAGTAAGTCAGAGACAATTCTGGATTTTCAGTGGCACCAAATTCTGGAGATCTGAGTATTGGGTAATTTTGGTATTGTCCTCCTATTTAAAAAAATAAAAAAAACCAACAGAACAACCAACAAAACCTGGAGTGCGGTGGGGTGCAAAAAAAAAAAAAAGAAAAAGAGAAAAAGAAAAAACAAACCAAAACTCATTGTATTTTTCTGATTATAAATTCAATACTCATGTGTTCTGATTATAAATTCAATATTCATGAAAATTCGGAAGTACACTAAGAAGCAATGTCATTAACATTCCCATACTATTATCTTGAACATGATGATCAATGGTTTGATGTATTTCCTTCAGAATTTTTGTCTGTGTATATTTATGTTTTAAAAAATAAAATCAGGATTATATCATGTATACTAGTTTGTGTACTAATCATTTTCACACACATTTTCCTGTATTCTCACCTAGTCTTTGTGAAGTTGATGATGTAACAGTTATGTTGATGAAGCATATGTCATTTATTTAACCAATCTATTTGAGGTTTTGGAGAAAAATAAAGTATCCAATATGACTGGGATGATGCTGATGCAATTTCAGCCCCAGAGCCAGCTCACACACATGCAGATGTGAAACCCAAGTGAGTTTCTAAGGCCAGTGGTTATTCTGGTGGAGAAGGGGAAACAGCAAACCCACCATCAGGGAACTGGCTTCACCGGAAGGGGACAGCCGCCTGGCTAATAAGAAGCGAATGGGACTTGGAACAAGTAGAGGAATGGAGACCAATGAGCCCTGAGGCCTTAGGAGCTGCCCATCCTCTGCAGCCTTGGCCTCCTTCCTGGTGAAGTGGGGACAATACCGGCGCCAGCCACATCTAGCGCGGAGCTCCTCTAGGCCCCAGAGCCTTTGCACGGGTGGTTCTGTCTGCTGAGGTGGCTCTGCCCTCCTCTCCACTTGGCTGCCCATATTGCTGAGCCTCTGGGCCCAGCTGCCCTTTGATGTTCTGCCCTCCAAGCTGGATGGGTGGCCCCGGAGGCTTCCTCACAGCCCTCATCGCAGGGTGGTCTCCTCAATGCAGGGCAGGCAGGAGGGGCTCTGGCCGCAAGTCCGGGTCCAGGTCTTCCTTGGCTACTGCGATTGAAGCAGGGGCCCACTTCCCTTCTGCTCCATCTAAGTCCTCTGATCACTCCCCTTCCCACGCTTATGATCATAACCTGTCATTATTTTGTCTACAAGCTGTTTGCCTGAGTCTTGTCTGTCTTGTCCTTCCATTAGGACCCGCCTCCGTCTTGGTGGGAGCTGTATCTCCTAAACCCCCAGGCCTGAGATATAGTGGGGCCCCATACAAGTTCGTGAAATGATTGAGGAGAAACAGCTGTGCAGACACCAGACCTGAGGACGCAGTGGGCCTGGGGCTGGGCGGACCCCAAGCTGCGGGCGGAGGCAGGACGTAGGGGCGGGGTTTCGGGGCGGAGCCTAGGGGACCGGACTGGGGCTTCGGGGCGGGGCTTTGGGGCTGCGGTGGTGTGGTCTTAATCGCGCGGCTCCGGGTGCGCTCGCTGAGTTCCTCAGGTCGCCGGTCCCTTTGGCTTCCCGCCCGCGCCGCCATTAGGGGGCGCCCGCGCTCGTGGCGCCGCGGCTCTGCTGGGAGGGCGCCGCCCGCGCCGGGCAGCTGGAGCCGCAACTCCGGGCGCGGGCTCAGTCGTCCCCTCTGCCGCCGCCACCACCGCCGTCGCCGGGCGCGGGCTCGCTCGTCCCCGCGCTCGCACTCTCCGGCCGCGGGCAGCTCCCGGCCCGGCCGCCGCCGCCGCCGCGCAGTGAGTGGGGCTGGCGTTGGGCTTGCGGGGCCGGGGCTTGGGAGGGCCAGGTTTCCGGAGATGCCTGAGCCGAGCGGCCAGGGGAGCGGGGCTAAGGAGGATCTGGCCGGGGAAGCCTGGAACCGGGCGGCGGCGGGGCCGCGCTGAGGGGACCGCGCGTGCAGGGGCTGGCACGAGCCCGCGGCGGAGGTGCCCGCGGTCGGGCCTGGGCGGGGGTTCCGGGGCCCGCCCGGCGGGGACGCGCGGTTTCGGCGCGCCCCTCGTCCGGGCCCGGACCATCGCCCGCCCTACCCCTGGCGGGGTCGGGTTGCCGGGGCTTTGCTGGCGGGGCAGCAGGGAAGCGCAGCCCAGACGGGGACATTCGTGGTGTGCTCGAAAATGATTGATTTTGGGAGATGGCGCTTATTAGCCACCAATTGCCCTAGTTTAAAGCGTGAGGCAGGGCTCAAAACCCTGCCTGTGGGATTTTCTGCCCTGAAGAGACACTCAGATTGCAGCTGAGTTCTTTATGCTTAGATTGGTGTGTGTGGTGGCATTTTTAATGCTTGATGTCAGAGGTGATAAATGACCGTGGTAATGGGGAGCCCCTGCAGCACCTGCTGGGCTGACAGTGGTGGAGGCTGTGTCTGGGGGTGGGACGGGGAAATGAAACGTGACAGAGATCCTGTTTGGATATTCTGCTGAAGTTATCATGTTTCTGTTCAAGTATACCAGTTCTAGAACAAGTTGATGGATCCAATTTTAGGACTTTGTGATAAAGGAGGTTTGGGTGGCAAAGTGGCCTGGGATGACCCGGCTCGGCTAAGCAGATTTGGAGTAGCCCAAGTATCTCTCCATATCCCCCTGGCATGTTCTTTTTTTCTCTGTCACAAATGCCCTGTTACTTGAATCATCCTGGGATAGGAAAGAAGCTTGGGGACAGCATGTGACACAGTCCTGAACCCAAGATTGAGATGTTTTCAAATGAACAAATGTGTAGCTAGGAAAAGGAAAATGTTTTTATCAGCAGGGTTGGTAGGTTGAGAGAATTTTCTCTTTGGCCGAAAACCATCAGTCCATACTGATACTTGATTTTGTGCATTGCCTTAGATATGAAGGATGCAGTGGTCAGGGTAGTCATGGATGCTATTCCTAAGTTTTGTGATTTGAATTTTCATAAATCATATTTTAACCCAAGTATCACTACTTAAAGGACTCTTAGGGTGAACCCTATGAATCCTTCAGTGCGTTTGGATTTTGATATTTGGAGTACATGTATTTATTTGGATTCAGCTTTACCTTGGAGATAATCCTGAGTCATGCTTTAAAGAAGTTGCTTCTGAGATCAAGAGCTCAGATGTCTGGTGATCTTTGGAAAAGCTAGACACTCCCCTTTACCTGTATGTACTTCTCCCTTCTGGAGCTCTGGGAAAAGGAGCACCTGGGGAGATTTGAAGCAAATTAAGAGGCTGCCTCCTCCATATTTGCCCTGTCTCCAGGCCAGTGCTCTAAATTACTTGTGTTCACGCTCAAGTTTCTCATATTAACATAGAAATTTTGTTTATGCTGCTGCCACTAGTGTTTTCATATTTGTTTAATACTTGCCAATTTACAGATGCCTTACTATTCATGATTTCACTTGTTTTCTCCATTTCCCCAAAGAAGAAGTTGGGCATAAAGAGTGATTTTCTCAGGGTCTCATAATCAGTAATGGAGCAGAATTCGACTACAGGACCTCCCAGGGAACCGTTCTCTTCTTTGTATTGATGTGTTCCTCTTAGAGGCCAATTTTTGCCTTTCTTTTGTGCCTAAATGGTGTAATTACTTTTGAGAAGGTGGTATTATCCTGTTTTTTCTTGTGGAAACTGAGAGTTAAGAGGAGTATTATGATTTTATGACTATCTATGAGAGTTTTTTTTAATATTAGGGCACTTTTCAACCTATAGCTGCTCTCTTCTAGACCACATGGTTGAGAGGGGAGAAAGAGAAAATGATTACTTTTCCTGCAGTCGTATGGTTAAGGATAATCTAACACCGTAATCACATTATGCTTGTATGCCTGGCTACTTGTGCTGCCTGTGCGTGAATTGTTAACCCCAAAGACTCCTTTAGATGTCGCTGAACTAGTTACTATAAAAAGTATTTCACTTTCAAACTCCCACATTTCGAGAAGAGCAAAACTCAGTACAAAGGCAGTTCTGAAGGTAAGTATAGAAAGAGGGAGTTTATTGAGTTTTTTTTGAATGCCACACACAAAAAGGTTTCAGTAGAAAAACATTTTAAAGGGCTGCCTGGAAACTCTGGGAAGGTAGTAGTTGGAGGTTTTTATTATTCATTGGAGTTTGGAGGTTTATATTGCAACATGTAAGTTGTATATAGGATTAGGACTTTTGCCCTGGAGAATTCTTAGTCTATAGCAGAAATGATAAGCCCAGAATATTTTTGTTAAGTTAGTTCATCATAACCATTAAGCCTAATTGCAATTCTACAGTGGTAGGGAGAATGGCATTTAAGGGTTCTTAGGTTACTTTTTAAGCTATTAACTTATTGAATTGTGCATTCTTCAGATATGCTACTTTAGAAAATTAATACTTTCTTTTAAGGCTTCTATAAAATCTTCAGTATGTGTTTTCTTAAGCTTAATTACCTGCTAACATGACACTGTCAGAATTTATACATTAGTCACAATAACTTTTGAAGCTTAAACATGCATGAATTTTCAGCACTGCTTTATATTCTTTGGGGAATGGTCAGTGGTGTTTTCACAAGAATTTTATTTGCATCAAAGATTACATCTTTTCAGGTGAACTGATTTTACAGAGTCGGAGACTTCTTTGAACTTGATAGCTGTTTGTGCTTGGTTGCATTTGCTGTCTTTCAAAACCATCATTAGTTTTAGTAAGGAAAGTCACTGTAAAGAAAATTGTTTTTCATTTTTCATTTGTTACCATTTCTCACGGATTTTCTGAAATATTAGATATTTCTCTGCCTTCATCTAGTAAAACAGGCCTATTTGATGCCCATTTCAAGATCTTCCTTCTGCTGCCTATCTTGTGGTCATTTAACTTCTCATTAAGCCCTCCATTGGAGACTGTGCCAGACGGGAAAGAAGATGAAAAGCAAATGAATCATTTTCTAATTGTTAGCAGCTCTGGAAAATGATTTAGTAGAAGAGATTGAAACCATTCTGGAAATTCTTTGGGATTATGTTATATTTCATTCATCTGCATTGTTTCAGAGATGTTCCTAATGGTCATCAATTCAGAATTCAGAAGCTGATTATTATCCAGCTATTGAATAACAAGGAATTCTTTGTGCCTTTTTAAAAATTTGTTTCTTACTGTATCTAAGTATCTCTACAGAAGATATTTAGAAGCAGGTAGAGATAAAATTTAAACTAATCAGTACTGTTTTTGCCCTTTGAACTCTTTAATGAACAATTTGATTTCTTTAGACAATTTAGTCATTGTTATTGGAAATGACTAATAGTGACTTTGCTTCAGTTTATTTTGATGTATCTTATATACAAGTATAGGAAGGCTTTTGGGTACTTTTTAAGAAATGTGGGCTGTAGATTCCCATAATTGCTTTCCTGAATTATTAAGCATGAGGTTTCATTACATCTTTGTACCAGAAATTTTGCTTTTGCTGTGGACCAGATTCAGGGACATCATCTAATTTTCTTTCTTTCTTTTTTTTTTTTTTTAATAACTGCTCAAGAAGTTACCTTGTTTTGATTTAGCAGTAAAAAAGAAAAAAAGGATTAATAGTAGACAGACTTTTCATTAACAGCTGTAACATTGATGTATGCTTTTTTCCTTGTCTTTGGTCTTCTGTTTCTCATTTAATCATTTGGATATTCATGGATTGGAGTTCTTTACTTTTGAGACAGAGTCTCGCTCTGTCACCCAGCTTGGGTGGTGCAATCTTGGCTCACTACAACCTCTGCTCACTACAACCTCCAGCTCCCAAGTGATTCTTCTGCCTCAGCCTCCTGAATAGTTGGGACCACTGGCGCATGCCACCACACCTGGCTAATTTTTGTATTTTTAATAGAGACAGGGTTTCTCCATGTTGGTCAGGCTCGTCTTGAACTTCTGACCTCGTGATCCACCTGCCTTGGCCTCCCAAGTGCTGGGATTACAGGCGCGAGCCACCGTGCCCAGCCCTGGATTGGAGTTCTTTATGTCACTGCAGACAGAGGATGGCAGCCATTATTCATACTAATTGAATGGGTTCCTGTCTTTTTTTGTGGGGGGTGCCTCAGGAGAATTTTTACAAACCCATGTGTCTGTTTAGTTAGACTGTTACTGTAAAATTTGTAAATAAAACCCTACTGGATGGCTAGGGTTAATAGATGGCTATTAGAGAGTTTAAAGTTAATCTTTTTCAATTTCTTATATCTTGGATTCTGTTCTTTCAATTTCTACCCTAGGAGGGGATTTATGGAAAAATCTAGACTAAGAGTCAGAACATGCAAGTTCTTATCGAGTTACTTCCCAGCTGTGACGCCTTCAGCTAGTCACTTAATCTGCCCTGTTTCTCTGTTTTGCATCTCTAAGATGAGGATAGTAATCCATGCTCGCCTACTGGTGTCAGGAATGTTGTAGGGGAAAAAAGTCTTTCATACCCCTGTCTATTAAATTGTTTCTTCATTCTAGAATCCCTTCTCAGGTTGTCTAGATTTTCTTTCAAGGATTCAACTGAGTGAGCTCTTCCCAGAAGTCCTCCATTTTCCCATTTGGAATCTTGCTTTTCCTCTCTCGTGGGCCTCTGCTGGTCCATCTGTTATATGGCACTTTGAATTCTGTTCTGTACTTCGTTCATTGCATGTTGCCTTCCATTATAGATGGAAAGCTCCATGAAGGCAAAGACTCTACTTTTCCTATTTCCATGTATCCCTGTTGCACATAGGCACCACCTCCACCCCATAGGTGACCCACAATAATTGTTGGCTGAATGAATTATTATTGAGGCTGTCAGGAATGAATACTTTGGATGATGGGAAAATGCCAAAGATGAGCATCTTACCAGAACTTTCGGATGAGTGGCCTTTTAAATTGCTCAGTTACTAATCTGTTGTTATCAGTAACTGAATCAGATCCTGGCAAGACAAATTGGCAAAGCCCATTTCTTGGTTCTGCTTATTTCCGATGCTATTTGTGAAGCAAGTCAGAGGAATGAAAGACTGCCATAACAATCTTGAATTTGACATTTGTTCCATTTCTCGCCCCATAGCATGTGGAGGCCTATCTATATCCAACTGCTGAGTGTAAAGAATAAAAACTGACTGCCCAGAGCCTGGTCCACATTTTAGTTTGTGTGCTTTGAAGAATTTGCAAGGTAGAGAAATAGATGCTTCAGGCTCTGATTTTAGCCCATGCTGCGCTATGCAAATGTTCTCTACATGCCTGAGTGACCTTTTGAGAAAGAGCCTTTGTGATCTTCTGTAGCCAGCGCTTGTTCTGGGAATTCTGTGCCAGATTCCTCTAAAAGTGGGAAAAGTGGATCTGTGCAAGGACCACATAAAAAAAAAAAAAACAGTGCTTTTCCTGGATGAATGCTGATAAGTCCATGTTTCTTACCATCTCTTGCCAGAGCTTTTGAAATTTGTTCTGCAGTTTGCTTTGCAGGTTGATTTGGGATTGAAGTGTGTGAGAGGGAACTGACTAAGGCAGTTCAGTAGCTGGGAAACTGTTTGTTTAAGTGCTTTTGAATTGTAGATAAAAATAAATTCACATTGGCATCATTAGTATCTGAGCATTTCTCAGTGTCTTAAGGCTGGCTCTCCATGAGTGTTGGCTGATTGACTCTCATCTATATTGATAAGGTTCTTTTTGCCCCAAATTGTGCTCTTAACAGTTTGGCATTTAAATTGCTATCTGTTTGTTTTAATTATTGTACAAAGAGAAATACATCATTATTTAAAAACATCATATTTCTTAATATTGTAATACACCATTCTGATGTATTTCTCTTGGAAAGGGATGCTGGTATCCTGTGATTTTGATGCTTTTACTCAGGTGATTGGTTTGTATAGCTGAAATGCTGATGAAGAGAGGTTTCCCCTTCTCCCTTTTTCTTAAATGATCTTTTTGGTGGGGATCATTATAGGTTTGTACCAGGATAAGGTTGTAGAGTTAATCATAATGTTCTCTTATATAAATTCTAAAAATTGATTTTCCAAGAAGAGAGGTAGAATTTGAATGACCGGGTTACTTCCCAGACTCTTCCTCCTTCTCTTAAGTGCAGGATAATAGTTCTTTCTCTGAAAATCTTCAGTCTGTTAGTTCCAGATGGGCTCTCTGTGGTAAGAATACAGGACACATAGAATGCCCTAAGGGAATGCATTCTTTCCCAGATCTTTGCCCTGTAGTAGTTTCAGCTGAGCAAAGATGAGTAGTTTTTCTGGTGTTTGGCCTCCTCTGTTGGGTGGAAAAAACCTTTCTTCTTTATTTTCATAGTCATATATGCTATCATATGTCTGTTTTTCTCCTCTTGAAGTTTTCCTGAAACCTGGGCTCCTGAAGACGCAGCACTGGAGCAGATGGATAATGGAGACTGGGGCTATATGGTGAGTGGTTCTTGGAGATGTATTTTAAAGGCTAGGGAATTATTTTTCTGTGTCTTTTTACCCTTATGTATTTTTAGGTATAATATATCTTATAAGAAAAGAAAATTGTGAATTTATGTAACCTCTCTGCCCCCTTTTACTTAGTTTAGATTAGATGTATTTTGGGGGCATTTTTGTCTTGTGTGGGTTTTTTTTTTTTTTTTTTTTTTGAGACAGAGTCTCGCTCTGTCGCCCAACCTGGAGTTCAGTGGGGCAATCTTGGCTCACTGCAGTCTCGACCTCCTGGGTTCAAGCGATTCTCCTGGCTCAGCCTCCCAAGTAGCTGGGACTACAGGTGCGTGCCACCACACCTGGCTAATTTTTGTATTTTTTAGTAGAGATGGGGTTTCACTATGTTGGCCAGGACGGTCTTGATCTCCTGACCTCATGATCCACCTGCCTCAGCCTCCCAAAGTGCTGGGATTATAGGCGTGAGCCACCACGCCCTACCTTGTGTGGTGTTTTTTAAAATTTAAAAAAATTTTTTATGTGGAGTTTCACTCTGTTGCCCAGGCTGAGGTGCAGTGGCGTGATCTCGGCTCACTGCAACCTCCTCCCAAGTTCAAGTGATTCTCCTGCCTCAGCCTCCCGAGTAGCTGGGATTACCAGCGTGTGCCACCACATCCAGCTAATTTTTGTATTTTCAGTAGAGATGCGGTTTCACCATTTTTGCCAGGCTGGTCTTAAACTCCTGACCTCAAACCATCCTCCTGCCTTTGTTTGGTGTTTTAATGGAAGCAAACTCAAAATTGATTCTCCAAATACTTTTTATAATCACTGGAGAGATAACGTGATTTTTTATTTTTTAAAGTATGTTCCTCTGAAAACTCTTTGTGAATGGTGACTACAAAAGGACCTAGTGAATAATGATATGGAGGATATTTTGTTGTGGTTTGGGAGTGCCTCCTTTCCCACTTGCATTTTTTGTGTGTGCATATGTCTCCCTATTTTTCTGTTCCTTTGATGTAAGGTATATTTTACTTGCCTAGTACTTGAAGTCCTTTCTCTCTCTCTCTCTCTCTCTCTCTCTCTCTCTCTCTTTCTCTCTTTCTCTCTCTCTCTCTTTCTCTCTCTCTTTTTCTCTTTTTTTTGACAGGGTCTTGTTCTTTTGCCCAGGCTGGAGCGCAGTGACGCTATCTTGGCTCATGACTTTACAAGCTCAGGCGATTGTCCCACCTCAGCCTCCCAAGTAGCTGAGACTACAGGTGTTCACCACCATGCGTAGCTCATAGTTTGTATTTTTTGTAGATACAGGGTTTTGTCATGTTGCCCAGGCTTGTCAGGAACTCCTGGGCTCAAGTGATCTACCCTCCATGGCCTCCCAAACTGCTGGGATTATAGGTGCGAACCACCACACCTGGTCTATTTCTTTTTCTGTTTTTTGAGATGTCGTCTCACTCTGTCACATAGGCTAGAGTACAGTGACACAATGTCGGCTTACTGCAACCTCCGCCTCCTGGGTTCAAGCAATTCTTCTGCCTCAGCCTCCTGAGTAGCTAGGACTACAGGGGTGCGCCACCATGCCCAGCTAATTTTTGTAGCTTTAGTAGAGACGTGGTTTTGCCATATTGGCCAGGCTGGTTTCGAACTCCTGACCTCGTGATCCGCCCACCTTGGCCTCCCAAAGTACTGGGATTACAGGCATGAACCACAGCCTTTTTCTTAAATAATATTTCTAAAACTGAAGGTTTGTTTTTTAAGAGACGCTTGCTTCTCAAAAATTAAAGGGCAGATTGCAACATTA
This sequence comes from Alouatta palliata, assembly GCA_004027835.1. Taxonomy (NCBI): domain Eukaryota; kingdom Metazoa; phylum Chordata; class Mammalia; order Primates; family Atelidae; genus Alouatta; species Alouatta palliata. The sequence goes on from PVKV010015148.1 coordinate 44,955, forward strand.
ATGTTACAAAAGTGAATACACTATCAGATTATGAAATTTTATGGCTGCTATTAGCCTTTGGGTATGTGATGCTTTTGTGGCTAGGTTGTATTGATTAAACTGTCTGTTTTAACTTAGTATTTGAAACTATCACTTCCATGAAAAAATTACCAAGATTAGGTCTGCACAATTTTTAATTTAATTTAATTAATTTATTATTATTTTTTATTTGAGACAGAGTCTCTCTGTGTCACCCAGGCTGAAATGAAGTGGCGTGATCTTGGCTCACTGCAGCCTCCGCCTCCCAGGTTCAAGTGATTCTCATATCTCAGCCTCCCAAGTAGCTAGGACTACTCATGCACCACTATGCCCAGCTATTATTATTTTTTTTTTTTGTATTTTTAATAGAGACGAGGTTTTGCCATATTGCTGAGGCTGGTCTTGAACTCCTGAGCTCAGGCTATCTGCCTACCTTGGCCTCCCAAAGTACTAGGATTACAGGCATGAGCCACTGCACCCGGCCCAAATTTTTATTTTAAAAACAAATTTCATAGTTTGTTTCTTTTGTTTGAGGGAGGGGGAAAACTCAAAGAAATATTGAAAGTAAATGTCTATATTATTAGATCATTTTAATTCTATCTTATGTTAAATTAAATTCAGAAGAATGCAAGCCTTTAAAAAAAAAATCAGAAAAAAAATAAGTGTATTTTAACTTGGCTTTTTCCTTCCCACGATATATTCTGACCTGAAAACTCTATAGATAATGGGCCTGAACTGATGTGACTCTGGAAGTCATGCCCTGTATTCTTAGAGTAAGTCTTCAAAGAATTGGATTTATCCTTTATTTTATTTTATTTTTTATTGAAAGCAAATGTCAGATCTCTTCATCTGACATTTATTGCTGGAAGTAAAGTCATTTTGCATTAGAGGATTACTAAATACATTCTAGCCTGAAAGAATCTTGCGCTTTGCTCAGTATCACTTATTTATTTATTTATTTTTTGAGACAGTCTTGCTGTGTCGCCAGGCTAGAGTTTGCAATGGCACAGTCTTGGCTCACTGCAACCTCCGCCTCCCAGGTTCAAGTGATTCTCCTGCCTCAGCCTCCTAAGTAGCTAGGACTACAGGCATACGCCACCACCCTCAGCTAATTTTTTGTGTTTTTAGTAGAGACAGAGTTTCATCATGTTGGCCAGGATGGTCTCGATCTCTTGACCTTGTGATCTGCCTGCCTTGGCCTCACAAAGTGCTGGGATTACAGGTGTGAACCACTGTGCCCGGCCTCACTTATTTTCTTAAACTGTCAAAGTTTGTATTTAAAAATTTCAGATGACTGATCATTTCTTTAAAAATTTCAGATGACTGACCCAGTCACGTTAAATGTAGGTGGACACTTGTATACAACGTCTCTCACCACATTGACGCGTTACCCGGATTCCATGCTTGGAGCTATGTTTGGGGGGGACTTCCCCACAGCTCGAGACCCTCAAGGCAATTACTTTATTGATCGAGATGGACCTCTTTTCCGATATGTCCTCAACTTCTTAAGAACTTCAGAGTTGACCTTACCATTGGATTTTAAGGAATTTGATCTGCTTCGGAAAGAAGCAGATTTTTACCAGATTGAGCCCTTGATTCAGTGTCTCAATGATCCTAAGCCTTTGTATCCCATGGATACTTTTGAGGAAGTTGTGGAGCTGTCTAGTACTCGGAAGCTTTCTAAGTACTCCAACCCGGTGGCTGTCATCATAACCCAACTAACCATCACCACCAAGGTCCATTCCTTACTAGAAGGCATCTCAAATTATTTTACCAAGTGGAATAAGCACATGATGGACACCAGAGACTGCCAGGTTTCCTTTACTTTTGGACCCTGTGATTACCACCAGGAAGTTTCTCTTAGGGTCCACCTGATGGAATACATTACAAAACAAGGTTTCACGATCCGCAACACCCGGGTGCATCACATGAGTGAACGGGCCAATGAAAACACAGTGGAGCACAACTGGACTTTCTGTAGGCTAGCCCGGAAGACAGATGACTGATCTCCGACCCTGCCACAGGTTCCTGGAAATAAACTCTCCAGGAAATGGAAGATACGAATTTTTTTTTTTTAAATCACAGTGTGAGATTTTTTTTTCTTTTAAATATTTGTATTTATTTGAAGGCGATGAGGACCAGAAGGAAGTTTTGTGCTCTGACAGACTCCTCCATGTTTTCTTCCCTTCCCCCTGAGTATGCATGTGCCTGTTCAGAGTCTCCAGATACCTTTTTTATAAAAAGAAGTCTGAAAATCATTATGGTATATAATCTACCCTTAACAGAGCTTTTTTTATTACAGTGCTAAAATGATTTCTGATAAAATGGTCCCTAACTCAACTAGAAGGCTAAACATACAAGAATGAAGGAATAAGCAGAGTACTCATGATGCCTTTGAGAAAAATCAAAAGATCATGTAGGGTGACCTAGTTTCCAAACCAATAAGTAGTATTGTAATATTAAAGGAAAACTGTTCCAATCATTTAAAAGTACTTATTAAGTACTGCTTTTTACAGTTATGACAACTGTTTCTTTCTATGCATATAAATCAAGGAACCAAATATCTGTAGCCATGGAAATGTCTGACTAGAAATATTTATATTGAATTCTGAATACAAAATGTCCCTGTGGTAGAAATCTTATTCTTTATGCCTGGTGCAGTATAATTCTCAAGTGTACTGTCTACCAGAAAAAAAAAAAAAACCTAATAAAAAATGAAATATGAAAGTTAAGTTTGTATTTATTGATTATTATTACTTAAGGGGTGGAAAATCATCTTCCTTGTCTAAAAACTGCCTATAGCACGTTTGTATTTGATTTGAGAGGACACAGTGGGACCTTAGGTTGCAGTTTATAGGAACTCTGTTGTGTCATTGAAGCAAGGATGGATGGAATTATTAATTTTGACTAAAAGGGTACATGTTTGAACAGTGAACATACAGTTTTTCACATTTTTAAAAATGGAATTTGTTGAAGATTACAGATTTTTCTTTAATTGCCCACAGTTCTATGACCATTATTTCAGTTTTGTGCTAAGCACAGGGACAAAATGACTCTTTAGCCCTTTATGCTCATGTTTTGTAGTAACCCACAAATGTACTTTGTTATCAAAGTTAAGATTATTTCTGAAGAGAAGAAGCAAACTGCAGTGAAGGAAGAACCTAGAACAGCTGGAGAAATACACCTACTTTTATTTATTTCACTGTAGTCTTATTTTGCATAGTTCATTTGCTTCTATTTCTTGAAGGTAACTCATAGGAAGGATCATTTTAATTATACTGAGACATCCTAGTTTGTTAGACCACCATATCAAAGGAAGTCATGTAATTTATTCCCTATTTTCTTAGGGAAGAGTGGAGCTCTGAGGCTGTGTGCTCTGGGGCAGGCAAGCCACTCCTTTTCTCTTTCTCTCTTTGAGAATATTTTGAGGTTCTCTCTCTGCAAGGAAGATGACGACACTTCCTTATGTCTATTTTTGCCCATGTCTCTGAAAATTTATTTTAAAATTTGACAAATGACCAATATCCAGAAATCTGTAATTACCCTATTTTCACCATCTTCAAACTAAGATCCTTTGATGTTATTGACAGGTTGCTGTGGTTTCAGTAAATCAATATATGAGTATAAGTTTATCATTTTGGAAAGTTATCTTGTATTTAAAATTGATTGATAGTTACCTTAAAAAAAAAAGGCTCAACCAGTTATGTGTTGTTGAGCTTGCTGAGGTCAATATGAAACAAAATGATTTGGGTTGAAAACAGATGTGGAAATAGGAATAATGCTAGTTCCCAGTTTTGATTTTAATTTTTATTTATTTATTTTTGAGATGGAGTCTCATTCTTGTTGCCCAGGCTGGTGTGCAATGATGCCATCTTGGCTCACTGCAATTGCCTCCCACTTTCAAGCGCTTTTCCTGCCACAGCCTCCTGAGTAGCTGGGATTACCAGCATGTAACATCATGTCCAGCTAATTTTTGTATTTTTAGTAGAGATGGGGTTTCACCATGTTGGCCAGCCTGGTCTTGAACTCTTTTTTCTTTTTTTTTCAATGCCACTAATATGCCAGTGGGTCTTGAACTCTTGACCTCAGGTGATCCACCTGCCCGGGTCTCCCAAAGTGCTGGGACTACAGGCGTGAGCCACCATACCCAACTCAAGATTTTACAAGTTAAAAACTTATGAGGCCTCTGCCTTGTCCTGTTTACTGGAGATAAGTTTGCTTTTGTTAAATTTTCTCAAATTTACTAATTATTAACAATAAAATGATTGTTTATATGAGTAAATTAGGAAAAGTAGCCAGTTGAGATTTTTTTTTTTTTGCCATTTTATTTGTCTAATGACATTTAGAGTGTTTTGTCTAGTTGGGTAATTGAAAATGATATGAAAAATGTAGCTTGATTACATTTGGGTAACTTGAGACAGTTATGTCTTTTAATGAAATTTTAAATCATTTTTACTGTGGAAGAGTTGATTTTTAAAAGTTGATACTTAGTTGCATTCTTAGAGCTGTATTTTATTTAGATTACAGCAAGTATAATCACTTAGGAGGACTGTGTGTGTGCATGTATGTATGTCCTTTTAAACCAAAGGATAAATGTGTGCTAAAGAACACAGTGACAACTAGTGAGCCTATTGGCTTTTGCTATATCTAAAGCAAAATCCTGGTATTTAACCAAATAGGTGCTGTAAATGGATAGTGGTGCTGTTTTTTACTGTGAGAAATTTCTTTCCTTTTCTTTTTTTGAGGCAGATTCTCACTCTTGCTCAGGCTGGAATGCAGTGATGTGATCATGGCTTTCTGCAGCCTCAACCTCCTGGGCTTAAGCAGTCAGCCTCCCAATAGCTGGCACCACAGTCATGTACCCCTATGCCTGACTAATTTTTTATTGTTATTTTTGTAGAGATGGCATGTCTCTATGTTGCTCAGGCTGGTCCTGAACTTCTAGGCTCAAGTGATCCTCCCATCTTGACCTCCCAATGTGTTAGGATTACAGGATGACCCACTGTACCCCACTGGAAATTTCAAACACAGAGGTAGAGAGAAAAGTGTAATGAAGACCAATGTACCTGCCCGTTGACTAGCTTCAACTATTCACTTTGCCTTTTTTCTCCTATAGATTATTTCAAAGTAAATCACAGATATTATTTCACATATATCACTTCAGACTGTATCTAAAAGATAATGACTAAAACATAAATATCTAATTTTAAATTTTAATTTTGCATATATGCCACAGTACCATCATCACATAATCGTGCTGGTTGCTTCTTGAATACTGTTGGTTATTTCATAGCTTGGATCTCCAACTTTGTAATAGTGGTCTTATATATTCCTCATAGGCAGGGTTCTCCTGTTTGTAGAAAGAAACACGTTATTAAGACAGTACATTTCTGCCAGGATTAATGACTTTTTCTTTCAAATTAAGTCTTTAGCTTCAAAAAGTAACATTATGTAAGATTCTTAATTTTAAAAATTATTTCTAAAACATTTTGTGTGAACATATGGAGAAACATTTTTTCCAAAGGGCATCCTTTTCTCATGCAGATTTTAAATTGTGGATGCAGGTGGCCAATTAAAAACACAGCTTATCACTTGCTTTTGGAATTTAATACAAATAAAAGGCTTGACTCTTTGAGGCTCTCTGAAATTGAACATTAATCACAAAGCAAGGAACCAGATAGTGGGATCACATAAGCAGTATTCTAGGTCTGACTAGGTTATCCTCATTATGCCTTAATTCAGTGTCTTGATTCTTTGTTTCTTAGTTCTAGTCTCATCTTTTATAATACTTACTTTGTGTGTGTGTGTGTGTGTGTGTGTGTGTGTGCGTGTGCGTGTGTGTGCCTGTCTACACTAAAACTGTAAGCTCCTTGAACACTGGGCTTGTGACTTTTTTTTTTTTTTTTTTTTTTTTTTTGAGACTAGGGTATTGCTCTGTTGCCCAGGCTGGAGTGCAGTGGTGCGGGGATCTTGGCTCACTGCAACCTCTGCCTCCCAGGTTCAAGCAACTCTTGTGCCTCAGCCTCCCGAGTAGCTGGGATTACAAGTGTACACCATCACACCTGGCGAATTTTTGTATTTTTAATAGAGACAGTTTGGCCAGGTTGGTCTCAAACGCCTGACCTCAAGTGAGCCACCTGCCTCAGCCTCCCAAAGTGCTGGGATTACAGGCGTGAGCCACTGCACTCAGCCTAGGTTTATGACTCTTGTTCTGCAGTGTATCTTCAGTATCTAGAATAGTTTCTGGCGTAAACATGTACTTAGTAAATATTTGTTGAATGATTGAATGAATGAATCAGTAGATGTATTAAATGCATCTAATTCCTACTTGGACAAATTTTTACAATAGAATAATTGGGGAAAAGCAAGATTTTTGTTTTGAAATTATCCCCAATGATTCCTCCCTTAAACCAAGAAAGCACATCATCCTTTCCATGGATAAAGCTCATCACTGCCCCAGATAGAAGAGAGCCTCTCCTTTGATTGCAAGATGTTTACCTTAGCATAGCACTTTTCTTTTGGTAGAAGAATGTCAGTGAAATATATTCCTGTTTGTACTTTCATGTTTACAGGGCGTGTTTCAACATAGCTGCTGTTTTATTTAAAATATCTGCTGGGTGTGGTGGCTCACACCTATAATCCTAGCACTTTGAGAGGCTGAGGCAGGCGGATCATTTGAGGTCAGGAGTTCGAGATCAGCCTGGCCAACATGGTGAAACCCCGTCTCTACTAATAAAAAATACAAAAATTAGCTGGTGTGGTGGTGTATGCCTGTAATCCCAGCTACTCAGGAGGTTGAGGCAGGAGAATTGCTTGAACCTGGGAGGCCAAGGTTGCAGTGAGCCGTGATTGTGCCACTGCACTTCAGCCTGGGTGACAGAATGAGACTCTGTCTCAAAAAAATGATAAAATATATACATAAAATATCTGTAGTGTGCCTCTTTCTATTAGTGCAAATGAGGAAAGCATCTCTTATTGCAGCTTCAACATTATAGCATTATATCTTAAAGGTAGGGTTAAAAAATTATCCACAGAAGATTAGAAAAATCCATTTTAAAAGTACTATTTTGGTGATCTCTAAAGGAGCCGGAAATGTAAGATCATGTGTCTATGTGTCAGCAGGCAGCCTCATGTCGTTTTAACTAACTGGGAACAGTTCACTAAGATCATTTGTAACTTCACATTCCCAAATTGTCATGTGTGAAAGATCCAGAGTGCTATACCTGTCACCTGTTTGAGAAGGTAATATAAGCTAAGATGATAAGAGTTTGTGGCACTATGTATGCAGCAGGTTCTTTCGTCTTGCTGCATAGGTCATAAAACTGTGTTCATTTATTCCATAAACATGGAGTGTCTACTCCGTGATAAATCCTGGCATTGGGAAGGTGAAGACGCCGCCATTGTTCACAGTCAAGTGGAAGGAGATAGAAGTGAATGGGATAAAGGGCATCAATGTTTTCCCAAATGCGTTGACCCTCTGGGTCAGTCATTCCTCTCGTTTACATAAACATGCTCTCATGTACTATCCAGATTAAAGTCTTTTAAAATAAATATTAAAACCAAAGTAAACACAAGAAAGCCCCTGCCATTCTCTCTAGAGAAGCCAGAATGTTTCCTGTGCTGCCAGTAAAACAGGTTTGAGCTATAAAAGTCAGCATTTCTGACAGGTGTTATAGCAGGGCGGGTTTTTCTCTGGAGCACCAAAGGGCATACATTTATCTTTAGACTATGGGAGCTAGTCTGGAGTGGGAGGACTGCTGTGTTTTTATGCCAAGATTTAAATGTTAGAAAGTAGATCTAATCATTAGAAAAAGTAACACACTGGAAGTAGGTTAACTACTAAAGCGTGAATGTATACCTTCTTTAGGTAAATTGTTTCTATTTCCTTGAGTTAAAAGGATGTCTTTCTGGGGACAAGAGTGACCAGGATGGGTTGGCTGTGTTGTAACTTCAGATAATCATGTTAAATGAAGCCATGTGGTATGACAGGCTGCAAATTGTTAAGAGCAAGTCTAACACCATGCTAAGTGTGAATGAAAGCTTGAGAGTTGCCAATTTGATCTGCTGTTAAGACACCTTTTCTGAAATTGGATCAAAGAGGTAAGTAAGAAAGAAACCTTCACCATCTGAATAATATATTTGCACTATAAAATTTAAAATAACCTGTTGTGTACCTATAGACTTTGTTTTGATCATCTGTGTAAAATCTGCTATTAAATAATTGGTTCCTCATATTCTAAATACAGGGTTTATTTCTTCACTCCTGTTAACATATTCATTGACATTTGCAACTTTTCCCAAAGAGGCTCATCAGCAGAGAGCTATGAGCATACTCTGGCCCTAGAGTGTTAGGACCTTATGAGTCCTCCCTGTCTTCTCGCTGTTAATGATGTAGAGTTCTGGTGTGCTCTCCTAGGATGGCTGGGGATTCTTTTGGCATGACCCTTGTAATTGTCACTTATATGGCTTTCCTGGGCTACTGATGTCAGTGCAACAGCTTTTTTGCTCCTTGAGTTGTATTCCTTAGAGTGAAGAGGAGAGGGTATCATCTCCAGCAGGCAATCAGGTCTGAGAGAGACATCCCTTAAGCTTCCTGTCACTTCTGAATACCCCCTTTTATCTACACAAAACTGAAAGTTAAAAGGCTGAAAATAAGGTAGTTAAATCACTGCAATGATTCATCTCCTTCTTTTTGTTACTTAAAAGCCAGTTTACCACTCTGTGTGTATGCCCTTGGGTCTGTCAAGCCATGATTTAGAGCGTCGGCCTTCCTCTTAATTCCCTTTACCAAGTTGCGAGCCGTGCATTTTGCTGATTATAGTCTAGGCTCAGAGTTCCTGCCAGGCCCTACCACCACTCCTGGTTTCTTTTATGTGTTCTCTAAAAATATTTTAAACAGACATGCTACACCAAGTGATTTCCAACCTAATGGGAATCAATTAAAATGGGAAAACATGAAGGTGTATTCACTGCCTGTTCTCTGCTTTCTTACATAATTTATAATTCCACTCAACTACCTGAGTATTGGTTGGTGACTTCTGAGCCCACTGGAATAGGCGTTCATAGACATTTCCATCATAACAGCCAAGTGCTGAATTTAAACACTGATCGGTGAAGTCAAAAGCATCAGTTAACAGGATGGCATCCTTCCTGGGAGAGGAAACAAGAGTTTGTGAGTGTTTCGGATTGCTCTTATGAATCAAACTAGTCTTGGATGGTGAATAACAATATCTAATTAAAGGTTGCGTGATTATTCGCTTTTCAAACAATTCATTTTTTAAAATTTTTTAATCAGTTGTATATATATATGCATAGTATAATGAGTCAAAAGTTCCTTAAGGCTTGTTTAAAAAAACAGCATATCCCTGTCTGATTTCCACTTCTTTCTCCCCATAGGCGATTTCAATCTTTTAGATAATATTTTGGTATTTATCTAAATGTCGAAATATCTTGTTTATATTGCTGCTTCTTGATGGTTCAGTTTTAGATAGTGTTTGTTGATTCTTCATTCAGAAGGTAACGATTATATTTATCACCCTTCTCTTCACTCCTACCTCCCCCTGTTCCCATTCTTCCTCCTCCTGGCCTCCCGGCCTGCCAATATAGTTATAATTTTGGCCAGACCAATATTCATTATTGACATGATGACGACTGTGTGTCATTAAAGCATTGGAGGTAACTTGGATGCTGTATCCAATTTAATCCCTTCTTGATGATCCCCATCATCATTTGAGCCCTATTGCTAATTTAATGTCCCCCGCCCCCTTGTGGTCTCACTTCATTCCTTATCCAGCTGAAATTCCATGCTTTATTCCTCTCTCAAAAATGTATTCAACAGGTTGGGTGCAATGGCTCACACCTGTAATCCCAGCATTTTGGGAGGCCCGGGTGGATGGATCAACTGAGGTCAGGAGCTTGAGACCAGCCTGGCCAACATGGCAAAACCCCGTCTCTACTAAAAATACAAAAATTAGCCAGGTATGGTGGCTAATTTTTCAGCTGTAGTTTCAGCTACTGGGAAGGTTGAGGTGGGAGAATCGCTTGAACCCGGGAGGCAGAGGTTGCAGTGAGCCAAGATTGTGCCACTGCATTCCAGCTTGGGCAACAGAACAAGACTCCCTCTCCAAAAAAAAAAAAAAAAAAAAAAAAAA